>APFE031378123.1:111397-127081 GCA_000404065.3 Pinus taeda
GGTTTCTTATGTTTAACTAGCCGACGGTATTTGTGTTTCTATGGTTTTGGCTCGTGGTATTGATCCATGTTTTTAGGAGGAGCTTGCCTATATAAAGCAAAGGAGATCATTTGGCTTATGCATGTGCTTGGGTTTATGAGAGCTAGATCTGAAATATCATGATCTCTTGGGTGTAATGTCTAGATCTAAATAAGGCGAATCTACTGATGAATTGAGATCTCTTCGGCACATGATCAGATATGTAGATCTGACTGTCTGGGTTGTTCTTGAAGTCTTGAAATCATCTATGCCCGAAGGTACGCAAGTACAGTGAAAGAAAAGCGCATACATACGCTGGGACGAAGCGTTTCAGGTGCGCCGGTACACAGGCACAGAAGGGTTTCAGGTGCGCCGGTACGCAGGCACAGAAGGGTTGCAGGGGCGCCGGTACGCAGGCACAGAAGGGTTGCAGGTGCGGAGGTACGCAGGCAGATCAAAAGACACAGTGCGTAGGTAAGCAGGTGAGCAGTTCAGTTACCTGCTTAGGTAAGTAGGTGAGCAGTTCAGTTACCTGCATAGGTAAGCAGGTGAGCAGTTGAGTTACCTGCGTACTGTAAGTAGGCTGTACATGGGTGAAGTTGCTTACTTCTCTTGAAATCTCTGTTTATCATTGTTGTGTTCTGGGTGTTGAAGTGATGTCTGGTTTCTGGTATTATGATCTGATAACATCAGTCTAAGAAGTGATTGATTATATCTTTATGTGATCTGTTGGACTAGATCTGATTGATGACTCTCATTGTATATGTATTGATCTAGTGATTGGGTGATTCAAAAGGTTGTTTGATTATGAGCTTCAATGTGGTTATTGGGTCCAGTATGAAAATTGGATGAAACGTGGCCTTTCAGTTTATGTGTTGTGCTTCAGTGTATCCAGTATGAAAATTGATGAAACGTGGTACCTGGAGGAGAGAAGATTGTAGGTGAGCACCTACGTACTAGTATCTAAGCTAGTACAAGAGCTAAAGGAAATCTTTGGAGCATTGTAGCAGGTAGTAGCCTGCGTACTAGTAAATGGATCGGCTAGTACAAGAGCAAAGGGGGTTGTAGCTCCCGTACTGGTATAAGGCTGCACCAGTACAAAATATTGTAAAAGGATTTTCTTATTAAGAAGAAGATTGAGATGACTTGCAGCAGGTGGTTTTCTCCCGCATTGGGTTTCCACCTTATATCATGGTGTTCATGTGTGTGCCTTATGTGTGATGATCTATTCTATGTTGCTGCATCTGTTAACTGATAATATGGTTGATAATGTTCTAATGCACTCATTGAAGATCAATTAACTTAATCATAAGAAGTTGTGGAAGTAGCATATATGAATCAGAGTTATGGAAATGAAAAGGTTTTATTAATGTGATAATACTGATTCACCCCCCCCTCTCAGTATTATTTCCAACAATATGATTATTTAGAATATTTTGAGCTCTCAACATGATTTGCGGACCATGGTATTATAAGGGTAAAGGATAATGAAGGGATGTCTTAGCAAGTGTAAGGTTGTGATGAATGTAATGTTGTGAATGTGTTTTGATATCTTTCTATATTTAGGCGAAGGGGAAGGCTCCTAGAGCTGTGTGCATGGATAACTTGCTGAGTCTACAACTATGTGCACAGGGTTAGAAAGACTGAATCTATGAAGACTTGAGCTAATAAAGAAGAATTTGACGTAGATCTGTGTATTTTCTTATGTTCACATAGTTTTTGTATTTCAGATATTGTTTTATATGATGAATAATGTGTTTTAGACTAATTACGTGCAACTCGCAAGTTTGTTAAGTAGGAAAACACTCTACAACTGTAATAATAAGGTTAATGGTTCACGAAGGTCAGATCAAGCTCTAAACTAAAAGAAACCTTACAATCACACTACATAGTCCCTCTAGATGTATAAAATTGGTTCTAGCATCCCCCAATATTACTTCAGGTGAGACTATGGTCTGTGCAAGTAGATCGTTGCTGAAAGGGCCTGTGGTATAGGGTTTTGTTGGTTAATGCAGCTAACTTTGAACCTAGGTCTGAACCCCTCAAGCCAAAAAATTGTTTCTTTAAGATTATTTTAGTGCTTGCGATGTTTGCCAAAGGACTAGATGACCATCGAGAAGAGATGAATTGCCACTGAATCCACAAGTTACTTTGTAGGATTTTGATGAGTGGGCGATTGATTTTTTTGGGCCGATCAATCCATCAGGAAAGAAGACTGGTGCATGATACATTATTACTATGATAGATTATCTAACCAGGTGGGCTAAAAGGCACAACCGGTGAAGGATTGCAACGTAGACACTACTGCACACTTCATCTTTGAGTATATATTGTCAAGGTTTGGGTGCCCAAATATCCCGATGAGTGATAGGGGATCACACTTACTAAACAACACTATTGAAGCATTAACAGAGGAGTTTTAGGTACATCATTAGAAGAGCATGCCCTATCATTCTTAGGCAAATAACACAGATGAGGCTTTCAAAAAAAAATTAGAGAATGATTTAACTAAGGTGTGCAACGCCAAAAAGAATTATTGGGATGTGCACATACTAACAATTTTATGGGCATACAGGACTACTTGCAAAAAGTTAATTTGGAAGACTTTGTTTAGACTGGTGTATGGACATGAAGCTGTAATGCCCTTGGAATATATAGTACTAATCCTTAGAATCACATCGGTCATGAATATGGAAGACAATGATATTATGGAAGCAAGATTGGAACAACTTCTCGTGCTAGAAGAAAATCGCTTTCTTGTAGGATTTCACCAACAATTATAGAAATCCTGGGAAAGGCATGGCCCAATCAACATATTAAGGAGGGAACTTTGAAGTATGGAGACTTGGTTTTTCTTTATGATAGTAAGTTCGCGCATTTCCCTGGTAAGTTCAAGATGATTTGGCTAGGACTGTACATTATGAAGGATATCTCAGATGGTGGCGTAGTTCAGCTCACAAAGTTGAATGGAGAATTATTTGCTTTGTACGTAAACTCTACAGGGATGATTCTGTCCTTGGGGCTGTGAGATGACTATATGAATGTAGGATTGTCTTAGTGCTACAGGTTGTTGGAAGGAAGCATGGGACTATAAAGTACTTTGAAAATGAAGGACTTTGTTGAAGAAGGATGGTTGTGTGGTATTAAGGAGGATGGCGCAGTTGGAGGAAGCTGCAACGAAGAAGGGGTAACTGCACGGTAGGGAAGGCTCTAATGTAGTTCGTCCAAAATATGACCATTGCGGTTGATACAATTGATTTGACAGGGAAATTGCCATTAAAAGGAGTGTGGGAAACACATTTAAGGAGCATATCTTGAAAAATATGTTGCCAAATTCACATTTATGAGGAGGATCTGGAGGAGATCGAAGGGTTTGAATTTGAAAAAGGCTATAAATATGGCATGCCGATCCACATTCGGACACTTTGCTGGTTGAGAATTCAAAGTGTGATTTTTCACCTAGGTATGAGTCAAGTGCTTTGTTGCATGTTTGGTAGGAGTTGGGAGGAGATTGAGAAAGAGTTTCTTAGGAAAGGGCTAGGATCCATTATGACTGCTACACTATCAGTGCTTGCCACTATGCCAAAATCACCAAGAATAAAGCCTACTGCTGCAACAACAACGACCAAGAAGCAAAAGAAGCCCCAAAAGACACTAGTTAGGTTATCACTGAAGAAAATCCTCATAGAATAATGGAGAAAGGAGAAAATGGATAAGCTGAAGCAATTGATGAAGCCCGAATATTTGGACGAGGAAGAAGTCGGTGCCAGAATAGAGGATATTAGCGCAGATGAGGTGGAAAAAATATGTAGGTTACCACCCTATATGCTTTCGCGGAAGGCAACCTCAAAGGTGACCAAGGACCTAGATGCCATCAAATTTAAGGTCTTTACACCCCTGTTACCAGAGGACGTATCGTTTGAGGGAGACTTGTTGGCAAGGGTGCCAAAGTTGTGCATGGAGAACTCGGATCTGAATGATCGAAGAAAGTATCCCCAATTCAATCCCATAAAGCATCTGAATGCCATTTACTATGAGGAAGATAGAGTGACAGGGGGTTGAGTTGATGAAATGTGTAGTAGGAATTCAACGTGTTGGGTTGCTGAATATGCTCTATGTTCCACACTTTGGGTGCATGAACATAAATACAATATGTGTGCACCAATTGTTGGCATTGGTACATGATGGGTGTTTGTGGCTTGGGACACCGATCCAAATTGATGATATGTTAATTCAAAGGATTACTACGCTGCCTTACCAAGGAGCGAACCCTGCCAATGCATTTTTGGGGAAGTCTCAAGAGAAAAAGTTGGTTGATTAGATGAAGAACGACTTCAACTTAGTTAAGAAATCCTGGGGATATGCCATTAGATCCTTTAATGATGAAGTTGTGAACTTTTAAGCACATATTCTAGGTGGTAAAATAATGAGGAAGTGTCAAGTGGACGAAGTACTGGCCCCAGTTGTATCGTTGGCTACGCAGTGCAGCAAAGGGGTCTAGTTTAACTGGGCAGGGTATTTATGTCAGGAGTTTTTGGAGAACTGTCATGAAGTGCAAGAAGATGGGAAGCAATTCCATTGAGCGTGGTTATTTCTCTTCATTTCACTAACATCATGGAGAACACGAGACGAGTTACATTTTCCCACTGTGGACCCTGATGTGTGCGAGGTTGCAAAGTATGCCTTGTTGTGGGCGTATAAGGAACCGACTCGAGATACAAATAAAAAATTGTTATGGGTCTTATTTGAGATGGTTTTGTGCACGGTGATCAACTAGAAGCCATGACTATCACCAAGTTTGTTTCAAGAACATCGCAACATTGCTGACTTTAAAGCATATTTTCACCATGTGTATATCCGCGCAAAGAAAGATTTGGAGGCGGTATGGTATGAGCTACCATTCTTAGTTACTGAGGAGGACATCATGATCATAATAAGCAAGTGGTCTAGTAATTGGTTCACTCCCACTATAGAGGATCCAAAGAAGGTATGCACAGGTAAGACACAACAAGCCACTGTAGGTGTGTAGGCTGAAAATCCAGAAGTTAAGGAGAAGGTGCCTCAGAAGGTCACAATTGACCTTGAGAAGAACACAGTGTAGGAACCAGAGCGTGCAATTGAACAAGAGGATCCAACCACTGATGAGGGAGATCAGGGTGGTTACGAACCTTTTGTGGACATGTAGGACATTGATTCCCCTTTTATATTTAAAAGACGGAAGAAGCAAAGTGCTGGAGTTGCACGGAAGTAGCAGAAGTCTGACATATCTGCTAGCACAGAGCTGATGGTCCTCATTGAGGGGGACATCGATGAGATAGGAGACAAAGTATGAACTATGATCAAGGAATTCTGGGGAAACATTGAGGACCAGTACAAAGTGGTGTTGACAAAGGTCCAACATGGCCTCAAGAAGCTAGAAGTTCAGGAAAACGTGGTTCAAGCGAGTGTGGCTCAAGTGAACGTGGGTCAAGCGAGCATGGAAAAGTTTATTACCACTACCAAAATCACATCTGAACTTTGAGTAGTGCAACTACTAGGGGTCTCTCTCCATTTTGAGACAGCCGAGGACCAGGAGCACACGTGATACTGGAATAATCTAAGCCTCAACCTTGTGGCGTTCCATTCAAGCATTACACGATTTACACCAGGGAGTCTCTGACGAACTGAAGATATGAGAGCAATGAGATTTGTTGGTCATAAAAGAAGTGAAAAATGACAACCAACAAAGGTACGAATAAAAGAATAAAGTGGCGCAGGATCGTGATGAGGCAGTTGCGTGCAACCAACAATTGGAAGAGGCAATAACTAAAGTTTGTAGTAAGATTCTAGAGCTCCAGATCTCGGTAGAGGCAACCTCAGTAGAAAAACTTCAGAAGCTAGTAGCAATGGTCAAGAAGTCAAATGAAGAGGTGGGAAAAGTCAGATTTGAGTTGCAGCTAGAGATTATAGAACTCTAAATGAAGCTACAACCTACAACACAAACGAAAGTTTCAGAACAACGCGAACTTGAAGTAAAAGCTGATATGGACAAGATAGCCACTTCAGTCAATAATTGTGGTCAAATTTTTGAGGATACAATGGAAATATGGTCCTCGCTTCAGGAGGACCCCCATGTGTAGAAGATCAAGGCAGAAATCAGAGACCAACAACTACAGTTTGATGAGCTCAAACCCACGATGCGGACATTAGCACCTGTACAATGGTTTACCCGTCTTCAAGAAGGAACGATTCTGCAGGGACATATTGATGAGTTACGAAAAAAGGCATAGATGATCTCTGCGTGGACACAACCTTGGGAAGATGAGGCTTACCAACTCTCACAGAAAGTAAAGAGCAAGTTGAAGAGCATGCAACAAATGCAACGAACAATCGGTCTAGCAATAGAAGGGTTGAAAACAAAGAAGTGCATAGAGTAAGTTCGTCAGGTTGCAAGGTAATGCAAAAAGAAACTTCATTCATTGAAGTCTGCATACAATGGCCTCAAAGCAAAGATTAAGGATGTACCAGCTGAGTGACTCGAGGACGAGTCACATATTTATGTTGGGGACCTGTTGGGTAGGGGTTTCCTAGGTCCATGTTTTGTCTAAGTCATGTAAAGTCTCTGCATTTTGAGGAGCAGAGCATGATTAGTGCAAAGTTCTAAGAGGCAAAGGGGTTTTAGGGCGGGTCAAAGCCCCTTAGTTTGTAATGGGATGGGATTAGAATATTTTGAGCTCCACCTATGGTTTGCAGACCATGGAATTATAAGGGTAAAGGATATATAAAGGGATGTCTTAACAAGTCTAAGGCAATGATGAATGTAATATTATGAATCTGTTTTGATATCTTTCTATATTCGGGTGAAGGGGATGGCTCCTGCAGCTGTGTGTGTGAAGACCTTAGTAAGTTCTCAACTATGTGTGCAAGCCCCTGGAGCTGTGTGCACAGGGTCAAAAATACTGTATTGATGAAGACTTGAGCTAATAAAGAAGAATTTGACACAGATCTGTGCATTTTCTTATGTTCGTGCAGCTTTTGTTGCATGATTAGAGATAGCTTTTGTATATTTCTTCTGTACTTGCATTGCGAAGGTTCAAATACTATTTTATACGATGAATAATGTGTGTTAGACTAATTACACGCAACTCGCAAGTCTGCTAAGTAGGAAAATGCTCTACGACTGTAACAATAAGTTTAATGGTTCATGAAGGTTAGATTAAGCCCTAAACTGAAAAAAAAAAACTTACAACCACACTGCATAGTCCCTCTGGATGCAAAAACGTGGTTCTAGCATTCACCAATATCGCCTCGGGTGAGGCTACG
The DNA here is from genome assembly GCA_000404065.3 of Pinus taeda. Lineage (NCBI taxonomy): Eukaryota > Viridiplantae > Streptophyta > Pinopsida > Pinales > Pinaceae > Pinus > Pinus taeda. Next base: position 118,718 of record APFE031378123.1, read on the forward strand.
GTCTGTGCAAGCATATTGTTGCCAAAAGGGCCGTCGGTATAGGGTTTTGTTGATTAGCGCAACTAACTCTGAACATGGGTCTGAGCTCCTTAAGCCAACATGTGTCTACTGAAGGGTGGTATTGAGCAAGGCCCAATACAGAAAGGAAAAATTAAGAGAGGGCTTGAGAGGAATGTGAAATCAAAAGGATTAGATGAAACTAAAAATAAGTAATCCCCCAAAAACTGGTGTTCCTTGAGAGTTCAAAAACCTGATAATGTGGGATAATAGATAAAATAGACATAAAAGAAACACATCCCCACAAATTGACTACGAGGATAATTGAAACCAAACTAAGGAAAAGGAAAGTCAAATGAATTAAATTTACAAAGTGGAATTTTGACCTGCAAATAGGAATGGACAACCCAAAAGTTAGAAATCTATCCACTTCATTGGAGCCCAAGTGCCAATTCAAAAACATTAAACATTGCTCAGCCCAGAGGTGAAGCTCATTGCTTTTGGTTTTGGGCCTTTAGTTCCTAGTCAATTTTAGGTCTTGAGGTATTTGAATCATTGTCTTTGGGTCAGTATGGTTAGTGGTGGGTTGTGTTGCAAGACGAAGGGGATTTAATTTTATGTATGTGTTTCAGGTCTTAAAGCTTATGGTGTTCGCCCAATTCAGGCCAAAGGTCTCACATCAATATGGTGGATTATGGAGAGAGTTATGTCAAGTCTACTAATTTTTTAATTGCAAGTTCTGTGTAAAGAGGTTGTGCTCGTGGTGTTTGATCCTAGGTTGGGGGGGTTTATGTGGGTCTTTGTATGAGTTTAATGGTAACAGGTGTTGTTTTTCATCTTGAGGAAATTGTTTTGGTGTCTTCTTTCGACAGGGTTTATGGTGAGTTGGGTGTTTATGTATTTAGTTATTTGGATGAATGTGCCACAATACATCTTAGTTCAGTTGTTGGAGAGTTTGGTTCATTCTCCTGTTTCTTTGCAGGAAGGGGCGTTTATAGTAGCTTTCTGAGGTGTTCTCCCGTGGCTGTAGCCATGATACCAAGGGAAAGGATGAGATTCATATGAGTGGGAGGTGGAAATTCTCCTTAAGGTTAGCGAGGATCTTGAATCTCAGCCCATGACTCAGCTAGAACCTATTTCAATGTGGTTCCTCCATAGATCAGGAAAGAAATCCACAAGTTAGAGACTCAAGTTGGGATTGAACTTCAATCTCATTTGGATATAGAGATTATGGAAGATATTTTGACATGGGTTCCTGACCCTGGTCATACCAGGGGCAGGAAGAAGCAATATTTAAATTCGGTGACTCTGCACTGGAAAATGAAGACCCTCTTGGGTTTGTTTTTAAAAGACAAGCAAGTTGAAATATATAATGTCTTCTACTCCCTAGAATACATCAAAAGAATGCTCAAGAATCAAAGGTTTTGTCTAGATAGGTTTGATTCTTGATTGACACATAGAGAAAATCATCATTTGCAACTCAGACAGTAGAGACTTGATGGACCCCCAAGGTTCCAGAGCAAGGGTATCTATGAGTATATTCTCCTTTGAAAATGACTAATGAGCTTGTAGGATGGTTTCAATGGTAAATTTCTCTAGGCATGAATATAAGAACTATAGTCCTTTTGCCTTTGGCTTATCAGTGTTTGTTCTTGGCATGCGAATTTGATTTTTTGGCCTTTTGTTGTCTGGTCTTGACATAAGTATGGCATCTACATATTGTGGGTATTTTTTTATTTTTTATTTTGTTACAGAAACAGTTATGGAGCTTTTATATTAATCTTGGGCTGAATGCTGAAAATCTGGTTACATTATGAGCTTCTTTGTCCTGATGCATTTCTCTGCTAAGGATGCTGGTGAAGCTTGCAGATTTCTTCCTTGGATAGACACCCAATGAGTTGATTTCAAAGATTTTCCCCCACTTGAAGATACAAACAAATTTTTTTAATAGCAGAAAGTAAAACATGGTAGCAATCTATTTATGGAATGGGTTCCCATGATTCTTCTTCCTCTTTCAGTTTGACCCCAGCAGAGAGTAGGGCAGCTTTATTGGCTTCGATGTCTACCTTTTTGTTGTGAGTTCTCAACACGTGATAATACTTCAAGTTCTGAAAATTATCTTCCAAACCTTTGATCCTAGTAATCAGCCTTGCTAGATTGAAGTCCAATACTGGAGTATTGGAAACCATTGCGTTTATAATGACCTAAGATTTGCCTATAACAATTGCTTCATTTATGTCCAGATCTTTAAGGGTCTTGAGTCCTTGAAGGATTGCCAAGGCCTCAGCTTGATTGCTGGTAGAATATCCAAGTCCCCAAGCGTAGGAGATAATTTTTTCCCCTGTTTGTTTTAGAACAACACCTCCTGCACCAGCTTTGCCCGGATTTCCCTTTGTTGCTCCATCAAAGAAGAGGGAGTGCCTTGCTTGCAATTTAAGCCAATCTTGAAAGTCATTCTCAGGTTTCCTAATTTTCAATTCTTTGATTGTGGGGGCTTTTCTGACTGCTGGATGAAATTGAAGTTCTAGAGTTGATCCCCATGCAATGTCTTGTTGACTGAGATTGGAGTCGTCTTTTATATCAGTCAGGCACTCCTTTATGTGGCATTTCATCTTGGCTTCTAAGACTTTGTGGCTCTGTTTTGTGTTTCTAAAAATTCTTCTGTTACGCTCTATCCATAGCTGCCAACAGATAATCTTTGGGAGAATAGCCCATGCTTCTTTAATTATCAGGTTTTTAGGAGGTGAACCTGGATATCTGTTAGTCCATTCAGAGAAGAGTCCAGAAGTGGAGCAAGGAATAGTGAATTTAGGATCCAGATCATGAGTAAAGAAGGACCAGATCTGCCTGGAGAAGCTGCATTCTAGAATTAGGTGAACTGCTGTCTCAACGTTTTCATTGCACAGTGAGTAGATGGATGGGTCATGGAAACCTTTCTTCTGCAGGTTGCCATAAGTTAAGATTTTGCCGTGACAGTAAACCCAAACCAAGAAATCAACCTTGGGCCATGAAGACAGTCACCAGATACCTTGCCAAGGAGCTGGATCGAGGGGAACGTTTGTTTTCTTGTTCAGTTTAGCATACCCCAAGGAGACTGCGTATCCTCTGGCTTTCGGCCCCCAGCCCATCGCATCTGTTTTCCTCGAGTGCGTGGGCGCCATACCGTGAAGGGAGTTGAGCAGTGTGATCCACTCGGAATTCAGGTTTTCTGGCACCTTTAAACGTTTCCAGCCTGCCCATATCAAGTCGTTCCAGCATGAGATATCCCACAGCGTTCTCAGTCCTTCTTTGTCCATCCAGCAGCGCAGCAAATTAATGGAGGTTCTGACTTCTATTGGTTCCTTATTGATGATTCTGTCCCACCGGATGTTGATTTTTTTCCATTGCTTGGTATCCAAAAATAATGGGCGGTGATGAGAGATGCAGCTCTGTCATAAATTTTGAGGAATGACGAGTTTGGCAGATGGATCACATTTTCTAAGCATCTGGATCTTGGACCTTTGAAATATTTTTTCCAGAGCACCTTTTGGGCCTAGCCAGGATTGGGCGCAACGATCCTCCAAATGATTTTTGCAGCCATTGCCACATTATGTTGACAAAGATTTTTGAAATTTAGGCCACCTTCCCACAGTGGCTTGGAGATGATATCCCAGCTGATAAGAGGGATATTTTTTTCATTCTGTTTCCCTCCCTTCCAGAAGAATCTCCTTATGTATTCCTCCATTTTTTTAGAATGGATGTCAGAGCGAGAAGCCCAGTGAATTGAAATAGAGGCAAGTTGGTGAGAACTGATTTAATTAAGACTGTTTTGCCAGCAGTATTCAGCTAGGAATATCCCCAGACTTGAATCTTTGCCTTGAATTTTTCCAGCTGCGGGAGCCTTCTTTGCTTGTAGGTCTCTTATGAGTTATTGGGAGGCCCAGGTATTTAAAGGAAGACCAGGAGGTGGAAGCTTCAAAGCCCAAGCATTTGGAGATGGCAGATAGCAGTCTAGGCATAGTATTCCAACTGAAAATATGGCATTTTCTCTTGTTAACAACGCTTCCTAAAGCTTCACTGAAATCATCCAGAACCTCTTTGAATTTAGTGGCAGAGGAAATAGAGGCAGGACCCAACATCAAGGTGTCATCCGCAAACAAAGCATGATTAATATTTTTGATCCCTCTTGCAATACACAGTCCATTGATTTCTTGGTCTTGCAACGTTTTGTCAAGCAGGAAGCTAAGGGCTGAGGCTTGGATGACAAAGAGCAGGGGGGATAGGGGACACCCCTGCCTAAGACCTCTCGAGGCTTTAAAAAAGTTTGTGGCTCTTCCATTAACAAGAGGAGCAATCCATGGCTCCGAGATGCATTCCCGGATCCATTTAATGAAATTTGCTCCAAAACCAAACTTACACATAACATCTAAGAGAAAGCTATGATTTACTCGATCAAAAGCATTTTCTAAATCAATTTTAATCACCATACCTTGCTCTTTTCAAAGGAGACTTGAGTGAATTGCCTCTTGAACCAGTAAAAAGTTGTCCACGATCTGCCTGCCTTGGATGAAGCCTCCTTGATTCTCTGGAATTATTTTAGGGAGAATGAACTTCAGTCTATTTGCAATTACTTTGGTGATTAATTTGTATCATGTATTACATAGGGAAATCAATTGGAATCTGCTGAAGTTATTGGAACCTTTTTCCTTGGGGATGAGTGCTAAAAACGTAGAATTAGTACTTCCTCTTATTTTCTGAGTATTTTGGGATTTTTGTACCATTTTGTGAAGGTATTTTTCAACAATCGGCCAGCAAACTTGAAGGAATCTAGCAGAGAAACCGTCCGGCCGAGGTGCCTTATCTGGGTCCATATCGAAGAGAGCCTTTTTCACTTCATCTTTAGTGGCTTTGGCCTCAAGAGATTCATTAATTCGCTGAGAAATTACAGTGGATATATTATCTAACAGATCTGGATAGTGGCTTGGATCCTTGTCTTCACTATATAAGTTTTGGAAATAAGCAAAGGCCGCTTTCTTTATGTGATCAAAATCCTTATGGATGTCTCCCTCTTCTTTAATCTCTGAGATGGTGTTGAAACATTTCCTTTCCTGGGCTTGTTTGTGAAAATAAGCAGTGTTCCTATCCCCTGCTTTAAGCCAGAGGTTCCGGGATTTCGATGTCCAATACTCTTCTTCAGCTAAGCTGGCTTTGTGGTACCGCTGTTGCAACTAGATTTCTTGATCTAATAAATCCTTTGTGAGCATTGCATTCTCCATTCCATTTTGATGAGAAACAAGAGCAGCTTTGATGGTTTTCCTTCCTGTCACCGGATTGGACAACGTTTTGGCCCATATTTTTAGAGCTCCTTTCACCCTTCTGAGATTTTCCTCCCAAATATAGAATGGTGATCCTTTAACTAGATGGTTCCAACATTCCTTGACAATTTGCATGAAATCAGGCTCCTTTACCCAAAGAGGGCTTAATCTAAATGGAATAGGACCCAGATCATGATGAGCTAAGAGTTCTAGCTTTATGGGCTTATGATCAGAGATGCTGTTGGCGAGAATATGCATTCTGGGCTCTAATCCTAGCAGCAAATAGGAACTTTGAATGATAAATCTATCTAGCCTGGCAGCAATGTGTCTAGGTCCCACTCTTTTATTAGACCAAGAGTACTTACCTGAAGAGGGTTTGATGTCCAGCAAATCCCAGTCTTGCACTATGTCCTCCACCCATTCTCTAGCCGGATCTCTAACTACGTTGCCTCCCCTTTTTTCTGATGGATGCAGGGTGAGGTTGAGGTCGCCAAGAATTATTATATTTTCCAGGTTTGTCAAATCTGCTTGTTGTCTTATAGAGTCCCAACAATCTATTTTTCCCCAACGTTGACTGGAGAGTAAACGTTGAATAGACAAAATATTTCCTTGGTGTCCAAGTTCTGCATTTTCAACAACAACCAATGGATATTCCTAGCCTCGAATAGGACTGTAAATTTATTGGCGTTCCAAAGAGTGGCTATCCCTCCTGAGGCACCCCGGGCAGAGATTGCTCTTGCTTCACTTTTTTTCCAATTTTTCTTGCTTGCTTGAAGGAAGACTATGTCTTCCAGCTTTGTCTCCTGGACGAGAAGTAAATCTGGGGTTTCTGTCCTGACTAGACTTCTGATGGCTTCTTCTTTAGCTTTGCTCCCCATACCTCTACAATTCCAGGAGATGACCTTCATTATTTATGCTTCTGGTGGGCTTCCTTGGAGCCTTGGGGCAGATTTTTCAATATCTTAGACTTTGAGGCTAGCATTTTTTCCAAGGTTGGTTGACTGCCCTGAAGTTTCTCTTTGTAGGTCTCCTGCTCCCTTTTTTCCCTATCGGTTTTCCGGCCTCTTATTGATCTTCTTACCAAGGTATGGGACTCTCCTATTTCTCCTTCCTCTTTTCATTCATCCGTTTCCTGCTCTTCTTCTTCATCTTCTATGATCATGGCTTTTGGATCTTCAACACTTGTTCCTTTGTGGGAGGCTGAGGGAGTACCTTTTCTTGTGGGAGCTGTTTTTTGAGCCTCGGTCTCCTCTGTAGCTTCTGCTTCCTTTTGAACCTCGTCCTCTTGTGTGTTCTCTGGTTGCGAACTCAGGGGATCGTACTTGTTTTCAGGAATGGATTTGATGGGGATCTGCTGAGCCGTGGCCTGCTGGGTTCCTTTGCCATTAGGGCCTCCCTGCTTCTGGTTCTTGGGATAATGTTTGGATCGCTTGACTTGATTCCATCCATCCTCTTTCCCCTGCACAACCTCAATGTTGTTCGGGCAACCTCTGGCGAAATGTCCATAAACATGACATTTCTGGCATTTGAAGGGCAGCGGCTCATAGTCCAGTTTCTACATGCGTCCAGCTTCTGAACTTTATTGTGATGGCCTCTTGTAGTCCCACCTCCAAATCTACTTCTACACAGATCCTGGCACAGTCGTACTGATCCTTGTTGTTTGCATGATCTATGAATTTTCCTAGGGCATTTCCAATGTGTTTCAGTGAATCCCAGTTCCAGCAGTGCATTGGGAGATTTGGGAGCCTGACCCACACCGGGACTGCTTTGGGCACATCTACTGCCAGATCGAAGTCCGTGGTCCATTTGTTCAAATATAGACCCTGAGGGCCCATGAAGTAGGGGCCATTTTGAAGATCAGGTCTTTATCTTCTTTTGATGTGAATTCGAAGAGGAAATAACCTCTCCCCAGAAAGTAAGAGGTGACGCTTTCTTTGATCAGTGGTGCCCAATTTCTGCTAACCCAGCTTTCTGTGGTTTTTGGTGACGGTCATAGCCATGTGAACTGACCGATGAGAGCCCTTTCAGCCAGTAACAGGGCAACTTGGATTGGGGTTTCTGGAGGGAGGGAGATCACCGGAATATCTTCCAATCTCTTGACAAACTTCGCAGCTTCAATATTTTTCTTCTTTGGCAGGCCTACTAAGAGCCTGTTAAAAGCCTCAGAAGGAGAGCTCGACAGAGGAGGCGGAAGAGACGCTTGAGGAGTGCCCAGCCCCTCCATGGTCACAATCTCTGAGAGTGAATCTGTCAGTCTGCTACACGATCCATGAAAGTCAGACCGCAACAAGCAGTGAGCTCACAAGCGGACGAGATCGCAGGAGCTGTCTGCAACTCACGGAGGATGTAGATCTCGTTTTGCAAGGCCGAAGGTTGCAGAGCTCGCCAGTGTCACTAGGTGTGTATAATAACAATAATATCTTAACCAATTATTGTGGGTATTATTTTATTTTATCATGATGGTCAATTTTTGGTTTAGCATGGGCCTTCCATGGCATGTTTTTGGTATGCTGGAAGGCATCGTTTGGATAAAAATCCAAGGGCCTATCTTTCCACTATGGCGTTTTTATTTGATGTATTTGTAGGGGCATTGTGGTGTATGCATATTGCGTTTTTGTAATGCGTCAACTCTGATGTCACATAAGATATTTACATGTCTAGTTAGGCTAAGAATTTGATGGAATCAGGTGATCATATTGGAGTCGGATTGGGTGCATTCTCTAGTTGAGTTCTTATCCTTTGGTTTTTTTCATGATGATCTTAGATTTTGGTCTCTTGAGCGTATAAATTGGAGAAGGAAGAGTGAACCCATGAGGGAGATTTTTGGAAATTCTATGTAAAGTTTCTTTTTGAGTAATATAAATGCTTCAATTTACAAAAATAAAACATTACACACACACACACACACACACTAGGATTTGAACTTTTAATCTCATTGTTTTCATAATACTTCATATCACAACAACAGCTAATGAGCTGCACCCCATAGGCTTAAAAAAACATTAAATATGATATTTTTTTTTCATTTTATTTTATTGGCATAAATACTTTTTCTCTTTTGAAATTGATATCC
>APFE031378123.1:128571-205792 GCA_000404065.3 Pinus taeda
TTTTTTTTTACGTTTTTCTATTGTTGGCAAACAATATGCATTATATTAACAATAATGTAATACATTGAGTATAAGAAAATAAGCATGTAGAGTCATTTCCCATAGCACCACAAAAGGGTGCAAAAGGGAGACCATCTGCCCCAGGAAGGGGAAATTGGATAGTTTGCCTGAGAAGTGGAAGTCGAGTGCCATTGTTACAGTTAAAAGAGGCAAAAGCCAAAATCAAGAGAATTGGGAAGAGAAGTTGAGAGATTGCTACTGCCATTGTTCTAACATTGGACTGTGAGCAAAACATACGACAAAACATACCTGAGACAAAATGGACCTAGTCAAGCTAAGATGATGCCACATAAGCCAAAGGGAGCATGGATGTGTAGTTGTTGTGCATGTTTGCCATTGGTCAGACCAATAACCTCTATGTTTCTAGGGATGTAAGGGAAAAATTTAGGTGGTTCTCTCATGATGAAGCAATTGTATGGATTGGGACGAGGGGGAGAGAATTTGTCACAAATTAGTTGCACGTTTCACAATCCATGAGCCACAGAATTAAGCCCAACATCGTAAATGGTGGATGATGAAGAGGAACCAAGAGGGACTAAAATAGAAGCAGAAGGACCTAGAGAGGATGAGGTGGGAAGTTCCAGAGGGAATGCTATACCAAGGTCATGGGAGAGATGACAGAGGAAAGAGTACATATGGCTGGAGTGGGCATTGACTTCGACAGTCCTTCTGGAAGCGTAGGTGCAATCTCATTCCTGTGTGAGGAGGTGGCGAGCAAGGAGAGTGCAAAGAGCCTAGAGGGAATTGCCCCGTAGAATAACCTCCTCTACTTCCAGACCTATCACCTACCTATGATTGTGGGTATGGATGTCATTATAAAAAAGATTCATTTATGCTTCCACTGCTGGGGCTACGAGTGGGTCGCCTTGCCACCGACCACGCCCATCATGTTGATCTCGAACACGTTCTCGAATCATGGGAGCGAATTGGAAGGTAATGAAGTTTGTAAGAGGCACAAGGGTAGTAGGGGCCAAGGAAGCATAATAGGCGGGGATTGAAGACTGCACATGGAGCGGGACGATCAGAGAAGAAGGATGGATACTCTAAATAACTGACATGGTGTGCATGATTAATTTATTCACGGTGGTGGCCAGGAGCACGTTAGGTCGAAGCGTGCGAGGATGTAGTGAAGGATGAGAATTAAAGGAGGGTAGGAGCATGGGTGGGAAAGCCATGGAGAGAGAATTCCAGGTGGAGCACAGATTCACTCCGAGGTTGGGCAAGTGGCTAAGTTAGTGTGACCACTCAGATCCGATATTTTTTTTTTTAAAGTTAAGATATATTTATTATAGATTTATTTTATCATAGTTGATGGCCAATTTCTGGTAGTTGTTAAAAACCAGAAAAGGCTCTTTTTTATGTGCCTATGAGCACATATAAAATGTAATTTTCATTTAGCTAATGAAAGTTACAATTTTTTGTTCAATTTTTTTTGTTATAGATTAATTTTTCTATGAGAAATATTTTTATATCCTATAGAAAAGATATAAATGTTTCAGTTTTAGAGAGATTATTCAAACAACACAGCTTGAAGCCATTACAAAAAATATTCATTGTCAACTCAATATGTCACATTCATGAATAAGAAAGATTACAACATTTTTCCTATTCACTTAAGCTAAACTCATTTATTATATATATTAATATTGTAACTATTATTTCTATAGCAAAAAAATATTCTATTAAAAAAAAATCTTTTATTCAAAGTGAAAAATATGAAAAAATATATTTTCATAGCACTATTAAAACATAATTAATTTGTCCCCGTGCAAAAAGTGACCCTCATAAGATGGATTTTACATGAATTTGTAAGCAAACAATATATTAGTAAACTCCAAATAAACCCTCGAAGAAAGGTTTATAAAGATAACACCCATCCAAAAAAATATATTTCATTGTTCGCCAAATTCCAAAAGATGAACCATACCTTCACAAGAAAGAGTTTACAAGTATTTGTAACCCAAGAATAGCTTCGTAAACTCCAAATAAACTAATACTTTAAAGATAAATTTAAAAGTAGTTCGGTTCATGGGAGCATCGAAAATAAATTATGTATAAGTGTCATAAATGTTTGGTCAAAGACAAATTAATATCTAATTAAAAGTAAAATTGAATGCTTTATATTATGCTTGCGGCAAGTATAATAAGGAATTAGTCTTTTTTGCTCACATGTCAAAAAGTGAAGTCAGTTATTAACAATGAGGGGTATTTTGATTCGATCTGAAGAGAGAATTCCCCATTATTTATATGGAAAATAGATGGATATTAAAATGGAAAAAAATAATAATTTAGCTCACCCAAATTATTGAATTTTAAATATGCTTTGAACTGAAGAAAAAAAGTTGAAATCAAAAGATAAAGATAAAATCACAATCCCATCTTTTAATCCATATTACTTTATACCCCATCAAAATAATTTCGAGTATACAATTTTACATAATTTTTCATTGAAAAAAAATATTTATAAAAACTATAACTAAAAAGTTCTCAATATTAATTATGTATACAAATTATTTTGATTCATAATTTTATTTAGCACCCAAAAATGAGAGGAATTGGTCAGTGGATTATAAGAGGAACTAGTCAATGAATTATTATGTTAATTACAATGTAAAGAGTATGAAACTGATAAAAAAAACCTATTTGATATTGCTTGCTAAACATACCAAGAATTATTTTGTAGACTTGAGAACCTGTTCTATCATAATTTATTTTCAAAATATTACAAGCAAACATATTAGCAATTTCCATCAACAATATCTATTCAGTGGGGAATCCACCTGGAATGTAATAGGTGGGCCGATATATTCATCCAAGTCTATAAATTCTAGGTTGGGAAGCTTCCTTGCCATTTCTATAATATTGATATCCAATATTCTGATTTATTTATGTACCTCATCCAGGAATAGTAAAATCTTCTACTGCTCTTGCGATATTTCCACCAACACCCTTCCCACTATGGTTTTGAATTGCCAATAAATATCAATCTTTTTCATGTAGCTGGTGTGCCTCATTCTCGTATTGCTTGTATTCAGAACCCAATTTCTAATTTTCTCCAAGACCTCTTCATTTTCTATAAACCTATGTTCAATTCTAGCTTCCCTCTCAACATTCTCAATTTCCCTTTAGATTGTTAGAGGGGTATTGATATAGTAGAAATGTGCTACATGTTGTGTTGCAGTTTGGGCATGAGAGGCTGATGGATCAGTGTTGTTACAATGACCTCTTCTACTATAAGAGCTTCTTCCTTAGGGCATGATTTTACACTAGATAAGATAGTAGAATCAAGCGATAATTAAGAGAAGTGTAAATATATTTCAGCAAGGGAAAAGACTCAAGACATGCTTCCACGTGATAAGATTGAGCTTGTATACCTAGATCATAGAAATTACCCTTGACTTAGAGAATACACAATACAAGGTTGAAACCAACACAAGCTTCTAGGTGAGGATGGGAAAACAAAACAAATAAAATAAGAAAGGGATGAAGAAATTCAAACAAAATGGACTCAAACAAAATCCCTCCAACTTTACCCTAGTAAAGCCCCTAAATTAAAACCGTGTATCTTATAGGAGAACATAAAATTGACTTAAGTAAAAATAAAATTGTGAGCATAAATTACCTTCCGAAAAATGCACAATCAATATTGGTAGCCGACCACCAAAAGTATGATTGGAGCTTATTCGAGGATATTTATCACCTCAATGATGCTTTGAAACAAAGAGAAGAAACCCAAGATACCACAACCCAAATAATGTCTGGCCCAATAAAAATAAAGTTTATAAGATAAAGTAACCAAACTAGTATAAGACGAAAACGAGAGGGAATAAAGGAAACCATTGTACCACTCAAAGAAGGTAATCCAAAGCTGATATGATAAAGTAGGATCTTGAATAAACCAGAGTGAGTCAAGGATGGTTAATAAGAGACTAGGAAGAAACTCTAGAGGAAAATAGTCAAAGAGTTGAGAATAGCAAGCCCCTAATCCATTTAACTGTCATGGCCTGGAACTCACAATTAAGATTATCAAACAACTGACCTTGTGCACTTAACTTATTGTACAAGTGCATAGATGTATATGAAATCCAACGGATGCAAAGGTGCTAAACATTATGATTTTCGTAAAAGGACAACGTTTCCATTTTCTTTTGTCACCGCAAACTAAATTCTTAGATGATGTTCCTTATTACCGCCATAATTGCTCTTCCATCAGATATCCCTCGAGCACAATGATGCTCTCTGGAGTGGAGTATCACTGAAATACGAAACCAATCTAACACATAATCCACCTTAATCACCATTTCTTTGACTATGGAAGGTGCATGTGTATGTATTGCATGTCTATGACAGGTGGAGGGAGCCGTCCCACTTGATCTAGGTGGATCTTCAAAAAGTACCAGTGGCAGGGTAAAAGGCTCAAAACTCAGAGTGGCATAATTTGGATGAACTTAGCACCGGATCAGAGTGTTCGTCATCCTGATTCCAACGGCATGAACGACACTCAAATCTGGGTTCATATGAAGAAGTTAGAGCAAGTCAAAGTATATGTTTGACTTGTCTAGGTGGTAGGAGGAGATAATGTCGCAGACACTCTCAGTGAATGGGGAAGCGCCAAGTGGCAAGCTGCCATTTTTCCCACATATCGCATATCACAGAAAGTAGAGGTCGTAGCTTAAGGAAAATCGGCCCAAGGTTGCGATGCGATCAAATCACAATCACCCATTGCAAAAGGAGAAGGCGAAAGAAATGGCCCCTGATAGTTAGGGTTTCGATGTGACAAATCACAATCGCACATCACAAGGTGTAACAGTCCAGAATCGACCTCTAGAAAGATTAGGTTGTGATTTCAATATCGCAATCACATATCACATAAGCACCACATCCGTATATATGTTACCTGATGGGCTCTACATTTTGTGATTTGAGATGGGGTTTCTGGACCCGATATTTTATATGTTATGTTTAATACTCCTGGCGGGTCCACTATATCGCAGGGTGCTTGATGTATGGGTTGGTCTGTACGTTGATGAAACTACTGATTGCAAGGAAATGCCAATAGTAAAAAGCTTCCGATTTCAACGTGCAGTTAAAGGGGGTTTTCCATGTTTTTAAGGGTTGTTGCCACATACTATTTAGGGCCCTGAGAACCTTTGTTGGAAAACAACCTCTTGCTAAACTTCGTCATTTGTTTGGAACTGCCCAGGTATTGAGGGAATTTGCCACTAGCTTATATAAAAGACCATCCATGTCGGAGAAAGTTAGAGAGGACTAGTATATTAGTTCAGAAGCTATTGAGCGCAATAGATGCTAACCTGGCAACAAGCTGGGACCTCACCTTGAGTAGCATGGAGGTTCTGAGAAGTTGTGGAAGGCCCGACTATCTAAATTGGGTGTTCGGATAGGCGTTTTTGCATGATTTTTTGCCATGATTTCAATGGTACTATCTGTTTCTGAAGCTAGGCTCTCTATTATTCGTCCATCTTCCAGATTGGAGGTATAAGGATTGTAAATAATTTCGCTTGTACTTTTATCTCCTTTTATGCCACTTAATGAATGAAGGCCTCCCCACTATTGAGCAGGGCCCTAAGATGTAGTCCAAATTGGACGAACTTCGTAATAAAATCTTTGTGTCATGGTTTCTTGCTTATCGTGTTATTTCCACATTGTTTTATGTGCTTTTAAGTTCCCTGGTTTATAAGCTTTGTTTCATGTAATTATGATACATCTATAAGCAAAAGATCTTGGATCAAGTTTGGTATCAGAGCAGGTCTTTGTTGATGCATATTGCATGAGTATATGCTAAGCTGGAACAAGTTGTGAAAAGGAGAAGGAACACTTAAATCCCTTAATCTTGAATTAGGACGTGCACAATGAAGGAGAAACATGACAAATGAAGAAGTTCGTTGGGAAGAGGAACAAAATTTCTACAAGGTATTCTAAAATATGGTAGAGAAAGTGGACAAGATGTTTTCATAGCATGAGAAGGCACTTGGGCACGAGAAGGAAGGTGCCGATGATAATAGATCAACAAATCATGAAGGTGGTGGAGAAGGGCCTCCTCCCTCTGCTTCTTCAAGTGATAGTTCTCATCACTCTAATTGTGATTCCAAACATACATCTAAGAAACCATTCTTCAAGCTAGATGTAAAGTTTGACTTGCCCATGTACAATGGAGGGTGTAGTGCAAAAAAACTTAATAGTTGGATAAGGTAGATAGAGGTCTACTGTAGGATCCAACCAATCGAAGAAGATGAGGCAAAGGTCTAGTTAGCATCTCTTTGGTTGAGTGGCACTGCTCTCATTTGGTGGGAGAGCAAGTTGCAGAAGGGCAGCAAAAAGTCGGGTAACCTTCTTTCCTCTTGGTCCATTTTTATTTCTGCATTGAAAGACCAATTTTACCCTTTGGGTTATAAACAAAAGGCATTAATGGAATGGAAATATCTAAGGCAAGGTAAAGGCCAAAATGTGCAAAGCTTCACTGAAGAATTTTGGAAACAAGCATTGAATTTGGGCATCTCATTAGATTCGTCTGAGACTGTAACTAAGTATGTTGGTGTGCTACCTAGTTACATAAGACACTCACTATTATTGTTCGAGCCTACTACGATTGATGCAACCATCGTAAAGGCGATTCATGTTGAAAGTCGAGGCAAGAATGAGAGAGATCATCAAGCCAAGAAAACACTATTCAACCATGAACATGGCAAATTCCAGAAGAAAGACAAGGGGAAGGCTCAGAAGACCGTCGCAGCCAAGAAAGAGGACAGAGAAACACCATCTTGCATGCATTTCAAGAGAGAAGTTCATGATGAGGACCACTATTAGAAGCTATATCTGGAGCTTAGACCAAAGAGATTCAGTAGAAAGGGCAAGCATAAGACAGTGAAAACAACGCAATAGGACCTTGGATTAGATTCTGAGATGAACATTGATCACAATTGTGGGCGCAAAATTTACTCTTTCTATGAATAATAGTTCCAATCCAATTGCAAGTACTAGTTATTTGAATGAGCCTGTAAGTAATGAGCGAAAGAGAATTGAACTATTCCACATCAGGGTTATTATAAAATACATAATGGGGGAAACTTTTTTCGATTCAAGTTCCCAAGAAAATTTAATCTTAGAGTCCTTAGTGAAAAAGTTAGGCCTCGAAACTAAGCCTCATTTGAGTCCATACCCACTTGGTTGGGTAAGCGATAAAGAAAAATTACAAGTAACCAAGCAGTGTAGGGCCAGATTTGTTATTGCCTCAAAATTAGTTGATGAGGTAGAGTTAGATTTTGTGCCTTTTGATATCTGTGGAATTATCTTGGGAAGTCCGTATCTATATGACAGAAAGGCAGTTTTATTTCGGCACGAAAATAAATACCACCTCACGAAGGATGGGGTGGAATATATAGTCAGAGCTCATCATACTAAAGTTAGTGTTATCCTTGTCAGTGCATGATAGATTAAATGACTGGTTAATTCCAGTAAAGGGTGCATGCTCATGGTAGTGAGAGCGAAAGAGGCTGAGACGGTTAATGCTTTCAAAGGTTGTGATCCTAATCATAAGAAAGAATTGTTTGAAACTATTTCTGACTATGATGGATTGTTTCAAGAACTGAGAGGATTGCCCCAAAATTGATAAATCCAACATGAGATCCATTTACAACAGGATGCTCCTTTATCGAATATTGGCATGTACAGGATGACTTCTATCGAGATGGAGGAAATCAAGAAACAGGTGCAGTAGTTGCTAAATCAAGGGGTCATCAGAGTGAGTTCTTCTCCGTGTGTCTCATCGATCGTGTTGGTGCCAAAGAAAGACGATGCATGGAGAATGTGTGTAGACTATAGGGCGCTAAACAAAATTACGGTGAAGAATTGATACCCTCTCCCTTGCATTGATGAATTATTAAATCAGTTCAAGAATGATGTCTGTTTTACAAAACTAGATTTGCGTAGTGGATATCACCAAGTTAGAGTTGCAGAATAAGACTTTTGGAAGACTGCATTCAAAACCAAATAGGGGTTGTTCGAATGGATGGTGATGCCATTAAGACTGTACAATTCTCCGGCCACGTTTATGTGGGCAATGAGTGGCATGTTTAGGCCTTTTCTTGATAATTTTGTTCTTGTATGTTTGGACGATATTCTTGTCTATAGTAGGACATGGGATGAACATGTATGTCATGTGAAGAAAGTGCTTGATGTTCTGAAAAAAAGAAAAATTGTATGTAAAGATGTCAAAGTGTGAGTTTGGGAAGACCTCTCTAGTTTATTTAGGTCACATAGTTGGTAATGGAAAATTGAAAAAGGATCCCTCTAAAGTAGAAGCGATTATGAAGTGGCCTGAGCCCAAAAATGTTATAGAGGTCCGAAGATTTTTGGGTGCAGTACAATATTGGAGAAAGTTCATTGCGAACTTCTCTGTCATCACATCCCTCTTAGATGCATTGATAAGTGTGAAGCAGGCATTTCAGTGGGGAGGGAAGCAACAAAAATCCTTTGACACGCTGAAAGAGAAGATTAGCACAACACCGGTGCTAGCCTTACCAGACCTTCAACAGCCTTTTGAGATTTGTTATTTCTTCCAAATTAGTTGATGAGATAGAGTTATATGTTGTGCCTTTGGACATCTATGGAATTATCTTGGGGAGTCCGTATCTATATGATAGAAAGACAATTTTCTTTCGGCACAAAAATAAATACCACCTCACAAAGGATGGGGTAGAATATATAGTTAGATCTCATCATATGAAAGTTAGTGCTAGCCTTGTAAGTGCAGGATAGATTAAACGTCTAGTTAATTCCAGGAAAGGGTGCATGATCATGTTAGTGAGAGTGAAAGAGGCTGAGACGGCTGACACTTTCAAAGGTTGTGATCCTGATCATAAGAAAGAATTGTTTGAAATTATTTTTGACTATGATGGATTGTTTTAGGAACCGAGAGGATTTCCCCCAAAATGGGAAATCCAACATGAGATCCACTTATAACAGGATGCTCCTTTACCGAATATTGGCATGTACAAGATGGCTTCTATCAAGATGGAGGAGATCAAGAAATAGGTGTAGGAGTTTCTAAATCAAGGGGTCATCAAGCAGTACAGGAGCAGTTGGATAAGAGTCAGGCTTGGTATAAAGCTCGACATGATAAGCACTGAGTTGACCATTAGTTTCAAGTTGGGGACAAGGTATGGCTCCACATCAACAAGGATAGAATGAAGGGAGAAGGGAAGAAATTGAGACCCATTCGATATGGTCCCTTCACCATATTGGCGAAGATTTGAGACAATGATTTTCATCTTGACTTTCCCGCTTATATGCAAATGTACTCAGTGGTAAATGTTGAAAACCTGAAGCTTTATGAACCTCCATTGATTATGGATACCGAAGAGGTTGCACAGATTCCTACAGTGGATGATTTTGCACCAGAGTATCTAGATAAGTTTCCCAAAGATATCATACTCGACAGGAAAACCAAAACTTCATGATGGGGAGATGTGGAGTACATTCATGTTGGCTTCAAAGGAATGCATCCAATTAAATCTCGATGGATGGAGAAAGAGAAAGTGAGGGAGCAATTTCCTCACTTGCCAATTGAATGAAAAGGATTTTGGCAGTCCAAAAGCTCTTAGTGGGGAGGATTGATCCAAGTGGATCTTCAAAAAGTACCAGTGGCATGGTAAAAGGCTCAAAATTTAGAGTGACAAAATTCTGATAAACTTAGCACCGGATCGAAGTGCTTGTCATCCTGATTCCAACGGTGCAAATGACACTCAAATGCGAGTTCATATGAAGAAGTTAGATCAAGTCAAATTTTATGTTTGACTTGTCCAGGTGGTAGGAGGAGATGACGTGGCAACCACTCTCAGTGAATGGAGGCCAAATGGTAGGCTGCCATTGGTCCCACATATCGCATATCAGAAAGCAAAGGTTGTGGCTTAAGGAAAATCGGCCCAAGGCTGCGATGCGATGAAATTGCAATTGCCCATCGCAAAAGGAGAAGGTGAAAGAATTGTCCCGATAGTCAGGGTTGCGATGTGATGAATTGCAATCACACATCGTAAGGTGCAGCGGTCCAGAATCGGCCTCCGACAAGATTAGGTTGCGATTGCGATATCGCATAAGCATCGCACCTGTATATATGTTACTTGATGGGCTCCGCCGATTGAGATTTGTGACGGGGTTTCCAGACCCGATATTTTATATGTTATGTTTAATATTCTTGGTGGGTCCATTGTATCGCAGGCCGCTTGATGTATGGGTTGGTCTGTACGCCAATGAAACTACCGATTGCGGGGAAATACCGATAGTAAAAGGTTTCCGATTTCAATGTGCAGGTAAAGGGGTTTTGCCATGTTTGTAAGGGTTGTTGCCACATACTATTTAGGGCCCCGAGAACCTCTATTGGAAAATTCCCGCTTGCTAAACTTCGTCGTTTGTTTGGAACTTCCCGGGTATTGAGGGATTTTGCCACCAACTTATATAAAGGACCATCCGTGTTGGAGAAAGGTAGAGAGGACTGGAATATTAGTTCAGAAGCTATTGAGTGTAGTAGAACCTGACCTGGCAGCAAGAAGGGACCTTGCCTTGAGTAGCAAGGAGGTTCCGAGAAGTTGTAGAAGGCCTGATTATCTAAATTAGGTGTTCAAATAGGCATTTTTGCACGATTTTTCGCCAAGATTTTAGTGTTACTGTCTATTTCTGAAGCTGGGCTCTTCATTCTTCGTCCATATTCCAGCTTGGAGGTATAAGGATTATAAATAATGTTGCTTGTACTTTTATCTCTTTTTATGCCACTTAATGAATGAAGGCCTCCCCACTATTGAGCAGGGCCCAGAGACGTAGTCCAAATTGGACGAAATCCGTAATCAAATATTTATGTCATGGTTTCTTGTTTATTGTGTTATTTCCGCATTATTTTATGTGCCTTTAAGTTCCATGGTTTATAAGCTCTATTTCATGTAATTCTAATGCACCTATAAGCAAAAGATCTTCGATCAACCCTCCATTTATTTTTCCTCTGATGAATCATTGCAATACTAGACATTAGTTAATGTTCATCCTCCATAGGATATAGGAGATCTTATTGAGCCATTTCCAAACAACATGATTGGAGTGACTGATCTAGACTTATACAAGAACACAACAGAATACCGCTATAAACATAAACATAGAGATTCAATAAAAATAAAACTTCATTTCATTAATATCAAAAAACTGAAATATGCTTACATACAAAATTGAAAGAAACTAGCTCGAACGATGGAAACTTATCTCTGAGAAGAGATGTGGCGGCTACATGCCTCTAAACTATGTTTCAATGAGGCTCAAGGGAATTTTTATTATTGAACAACAAGGAAAACCCTAAACAACTAAAACCCTAACCCGAGGAGATGGAACGCCAAGAGTTTGTGGGCCCTATTGGGGTTAGTTGGGCAACCAACATCCTGGGATTGTAACTTGGTCATATGATCTCCATTGGGCATATATGATACCTCTTTGGAAAGATCTATCCGAGTACTACATAATTTACCCCGCCTATCGCAATGGGATTTCTATGAACCTCAAAAAAACGCCGTTTAGGGGGTCAAAACAACTCCGAAAGTAAATGCTGTTATAATCAAGGAAACAGATGAAACCGACTGGAGGTCTAGGTGTAATAGGCGGGTGGCCACTAATATCCACCTAGACCAGTGACTTCTGATTGAATTATGTCCATTGAATTTCTATTCGGCTATCCTCAAGAGAGCCTCCTTCATTAGCCAATTTATCCACTAGTTTTTTCCCCTTTCTCCTCACATGGGATGGAGTGAAAATCAAAATTTTCTTAAGGAGATTATAAATTATCTCCATAATTTCTTAAAGTCTCTAACATTTACAAACTTTAGAGAAAGGAGATCCATTCAATTTTCTTTTAACAATGCCAACAATAAGAAATGAATCTCCTTCTAGGATTATATTATGTTATCCATTTTGAATAACAACATTTAGCCCATACTCGAGAGCATATATTTTAGATGAATTGTTAGAGTCAGTATCCAATGAGATTGCATAAATGTGAAGAAATGTACCTGTAGAATCTTTGAAAACCCCTCCATGGTTATCGGGGACTAGGTTCCCTTTGGAGGCCCCGTTGAAATTTAGTTTTAAATTCCATTGATGCATGATTCTCCATGGGGCATGGGTTTTACATTTGACTTGGGGAATTTGGAGCGAAGGCCTTTGCACTAAGGGATAAATACCAAATAATTTGAGAATATGTTGATGGTGCTAGACCCGCCAACATGTCAAGGGGATCTCCGTAGTAAGAAGTCCCAATTAGACCTCAGAACGTTTGGTGTAGGAGTCCTAACAGTGGGTCATATGGTAATGCCTTGATCGTGATTTCTCACAGAGGCAAGCAAGATAACTCTATTAGTAGCAAGGGTGTGATTGCTGCAGTGAGTCAAGGAAGGTGCATGAGAGGTTCTAACACTAGTGGGTTGAGATGAGTGCGCCCCTTAGCAACCTGTAACAGTACTCAGATGGGAAGGGAACACACGAGCGAAGATGCGTCACAAGCTGGAAAGCAAGTCAGTTGGCAATCCAAAGTGATGGTTAAACCAATCAACACATTTCAGAAAGATTCATACATCCTCATATGGAACAGTGCATACATGCGTGTGTAAGAAACAAATACATATGCCATTTAGAGTAAACAAGACCACTAGAATACAATACAACATATGCATGCAACATGCTAGCTATTATTATATAAAGAAGAGCAAGTACCAGTCATACAATACGTCCATGCACACCTACTATTCCCAACAGTGGAACATTATAGCCACTTCCACCTGCTCCTCCAAAGAGATGTACTAGCTCCATGCAGTGGAGAAGCCAAGGCGCTTTACAATATTGTCCAAGCTCTCTCTAAGATAGTCTTATCGGAAGCTTGGCTGACCAAAAGTCTATACAATGAGTTATGAGGGACTATTTATAGCAAAGGGTGGGGTCACCCTTGACATTCCCCTTTGTGACCATTCAACTACCCTCATGACTCTTCACCTACTCTATGACTGTTACATCCAACTATCGACACTTGACTTACACTTGACATGACTTAACATTACAATGCACATGTAGTCCGGGCCAAGGTTGGCCTAACTCGCCGACAGGCAGCTGAAAGCAAAGAAGACAGTGAATGCATGGTGACACTAAGTGAAAGCAGAAGTGATTGATAGTGCATGCAAACATGAATGAAAGATTCAACATACAGATCAACATGCCCGTGGGTGAAGCGATTCGCTGATTCAACGAACGTTCATGAAAAACAATTTCATGCATGTGACAACAGTGAGATAGCAACAAAAACTGAAACAGAGCTAGGACAAGCTAGTAGACATGTAAACGACAACAAACATTCAAATAAATCAAGCAAACAACACTCACAAGAGTGAATACACAAAAAGTGACATAAATGCTGAAAAAGATGAGTTGAGGCCACTTACCCATGAATAGCTGAGCTAGATGTGTCAAAGAGTCCTGGATGTGCTGTGGGATGTTAGAGCTCCAAGATCGATGTGAAAGAATGAGCTCTAATGCGTCGAATAAATAAGTGTGGGCTCATGACGCGTATGCCACAAATCCAGGACAAATCGACACTTGGAGGAAAGTTTCTAAACAAATTTGCATGTAACCTCTAGCTACTAAAAATAGCTCCTTGAATCATGGGATGCATTTTGCATGTTGCCTTTTTATATTCTGGGAAAAGCAATCTATGCATGCAAGTCAAGTTTCCTTGGTCTCGAGTGGATCTGGTCAACCAAACTGCTCATGAAGCTACTCAATTGCTTGAGAAAAATACACATTTCTGGCAGGGAGCTGAGTTGGCTGCCCAGGAGATTTGCGCATTTTATGGGTAGAGAAATTGATTGCTGCCCATATTTGCACAGATTTTGGGCTGAGTAGCCCTGCTGGGGAAAATTGAGCAATTGTCACTAGGAGTGATGACTGGCATAATTATGCAATTCTAGAGCCCAGCAGGCTGCCAGACAAGATTGCACAATTTCTGGAGGGAAGGCTGGTTGCCCTCCAGAGATGCACAATTTCTTGGGGAAGTTCCTCAACATGTAGCTGGACCAAGTCCGGGTAAACAACCTGTGAGGGGAATGCATCAAGTTGTGATCGACAGGTTGCCTTTGTGCAAGAAAACGCTGAAGCTTGCGTACTTGACGAAGCAAGACAAGGTGCTGTGAAAGGTTGGTAGGGAGGCTCCAAAACGAGGCTGAGGGTGGTTGTAGCCACTACAACACTTGGCGACACACATGTAGAACTCCAGCTCTCTAAATGGACCTTGTTCGTGAAAAGCAAGTCTAACACCTCCAAAAGTATTGTTAAGCTCTCAGGTCATCTTGGCTTCACTTTAGCTTGACTGTAAGATGTAGCATCTACCAAGCTCTTGGTCGATTGACACACATTCCAAGCTAAGGCAACATAGTTGCTTCAATTGGGGTTGAGGGGTATATCGGTGCACAAGCAGTATAGTCATCAGAGTCTTAGTTTCATCTTTGGTGTTGCTTTGCTGCTAGCAAGCCTGGATAGTACCCTAGTGGAGTCACATAGGAACACAAGCATGGCTCTGCTGCCAGCGAGCCTAGTCAATACCCCGACGAAGTTACTTGCATCACCTCACTACGCAGGAAGCCTCTCTCTTCTTTCGCCTTATTCATTTTTCATTTTTAATTTTTTTTAGTTTTAATTTTTTTTAGTTTTAATTTTTTTTAATTTTAATTTTTTCAACTGTGCATAACACTTATTCATTTTAGAGGCAGAAGAGGGATCCTGACTTATTGAGAGCAGAAGAGGTTGTTCCAACAAAGAAGTAGTTTATTGTATCTCTGACATTCTTGCAAAGGTTCCCCCCCTCACCTTACTCTACTTGTCTGAGCTGACAAGGGTTAACCCAAAAACAACTGACTAGAGAAGGTGACACTAGTTAGCTCATAAGCATTGTGTTTTCACCAAGGTTCACTTTGAACAGTATGCATTTTCCTTCGACGTATCATGGACTAAAAGTAACAAGTTCTTCATATAAAGGAAAGTTGATAGATAACCAAGTAGTGATAGCTATACAAGCCCTCTTGTACTTCAGCCAACTCGTTTCAAGAGTCATACATGGTTTCATGCGAAACTAACCTACGAACGAAACAAGCGAACTAACTGACAATGAAACAAATCAAGAGAAGAAGAAAAAGTGAAAGCAAAGCAAGTAAGAAAACAAGCAAGTAGAAACAATCAAACAAAGCAAGTAAGAAAACATGCATGCAAGCAAATTGACTGAAAGAAAACACTACTCCTACTCCTACACTAATGGTGCATGGGCCTAATCACATGAAGTGATATTTCCAATGCAGCCACCGGCGCATTGGTTGACCCATGTTGGTGAAGGCTTGGTCTGTGAGCAACCCAATTGTGTGAACCAACAACAAGAAAGATATAACAATGAAGACAACCACACTTCATGTTTCAAAGTTCCCACATGACATAAGTGAGTATGAGTGCATGATGAGCAGTCCATGGACTTATCATAGTGCTGTGTGACACTATGTGCAACTTTGGAGCATAAGCAGACTCTTGAGTGTGACTTGCAAGCAAACGAAATAAACAAATACAACTTGCGTCGTGAACGAGTGCTTGCAATGTAAGATTCCTCCAATGCATGAGCGATGGGATCGTGTAGTTCGAGTGGAGGAAGTATGATCTGTGTGTGAGATGGATCTTCAATGCATACAAATGAGTGATGAGGAGCCTTAGGTGATTGAACAGTTTCATGATCGGAAGTGAGACTAACCCTAAGAGAGCAAGGGCCTGACATAAGCACCAGCTTGGGCTGAAGTGCCTTGACAGTCTCGAGTGTTTCAACTTCATCATCAGGTAGATCATCATAAACCGGTGGCTTTGAAAGAACAACTGTGATAGAGCCATGATCATGATCAAATATGGAAAAAAATGGATCACGATCGCCACAATTAGGAAAATCAATGAATTCATCGGCATCCTCATGATCAGATGAATCAAACAGAGGGGTAGATGAAAAGCGGACAAAATCATCCTTTGCGTTTCCGGAAAAGACAGATGAAAGATCAAGTGGATTTTAAACGAATAAATTATCCTCTCCATTATCGAATGATGGACCAACATTCAGTGAGTCCTGCAAGTGATCAACAATGGGTGCATCCATGGACGAAGACACACATGCGAAATCATGGATGGCAGGTTCACCAACGATGTTAGGAAATAATGGAGGGGGCTCGGATGGAATGGAGTCATCCTTCACCAAGAGTTGATGATCAAGCTCCCATTCATACTCTTCATGAATGACAACACATGTTGGTTTTGCAACACCAACTCTATCAGTGGCTTGTTCCTCGTTCACAACAAGTGAAGAGCTCCGAATGGACGAACACTTGACAGTATCATCTGGAGGAACACCCGAGTGTGAAGACAAAAGTTGTAGAATAGAATCCATATGAGAACTCGAAGGAATCACAACCAAATCTACATGAAAATTGAGTGAAGTGATGTTGGGAGGATGTGAAAGCTGAATAAGTGTGTGAGCATGATCCTCAACATCACCCGATAGTGGTGGAGCTGTTGAATGAGGGGAGGAGGATAGTCAGTCAAGATAGTGACCAAATACACATGAGATTGCATAGCTCCATAAGTGAAGAATGTTGAGCGAGGCTTGATCTCAAGCTTCTTCTTGGGATGGGCAGATTTCTTAAGGAAATACTTGAACGAGTCCCAAAGATAGGAAAACTTCATCTGGCTCCTCAGAGCTTGAAACTGCGAGTCACGGAAGCATTGCCAAAAATCCATAATCGATTCATGCAGAGCCTTCTATTGCTGTAATAGTTTTCGGTCAACACGATCTGGATCAAAATGATAGAAAGTGTCTTCAATGAGATCATAGAAGTGCTCAAGTGAGTGCATGCTATCATCCAGTAGGTTGAGCAGTGATTGACGTGGAGATTCACGAAGTGTGTGTGCAAGCAACAAGCTGGCCTGTTCATCAGAACACTCATCTTCCTCATGAAGCATGGAAAGAAAGGCATGTAAGTAATCAGGCCAGACCACTTCGCCTTCATCATCATACGTGTAAGTGGACAAGAGATCGAAAAACTCCCCTGTGATGGAGACATCTTCCCGATTCAAGAAACATCATGGAGGGAGAAGAGTGCAAGAATCCATGAAAGGTATGCAAAGGTTCAAAACTGGATGAGAGGACACTACTTGTCATCAGGCCCTCCTTCTAGCACTAGAAATGTTGACGGTGTTGGACCCACCAACATGTGAAGGAGATCTCCCCGATAAGAATTCCCAGTTAGACCTCAGACCGTTTGGTGTAGGAGTCCCAACAGTGGGTCATATGGTAATGCCTTGATCATGTTTTTGCATAGAGGCAAGCAAGATAACTCTGTTAGTAGCAAGGGTCTGACCGCTGTAGTGAGTCAAGGAAGGTGCATGAGAGGTTCTAACACCAATGGGTTGAGATGAGTGCGCCCCTTGGCAACCTGTAATAGTACTTGGATGGGAAGGGAACACATGAGTGAAGATGCATCACAAGTTGGAAAGTAAGTCAGCTGGCAATCCAAAGTGATGGTTAAACCAATCAACACATTTAAAAAAGATTCATACATGCTCATAAGGAATAGTCTATACATGCATGCGGAAGAAAGCAAATACATATGCCATTTAGAGTAAACAAGACAGCTGTAATACAAAACAACATATGCATGAAACATGTTGGCTTTTATTATATAAATAAGTGTAAGTTCCAGTCATACAATACATCCATGTACACCCTTTAGCCCCAATAGTGGATCGTTACAACCACATCCGCCTGCTCCTCCAAAGAGATGTACTAGCTCCATGTAGTGGAGAAGCCAAAGTGCATTACAATACTATCCAAGCTCTCTCCAAGATAGTCTTATCGGAAGCTTGGCTAACCAAAAGCCTATACAATGAGTTATGAGGGTCTATTTATAGCAAAGGGTGGGGTGGCCCTTGACATTCCCCTTTGTGACCATTTAACTACCCTCATGACTCTTCACCTCTCTATGACTGTTACATCCATCTATTTACACTTGACTTACACTTGACATGACTTAACAATACATTGCACATGTACCCATGTGAACAAAATGGCTTGAGAAAGCCAAGCTAGACATCACTATGACTTAGGCAACCATGGAAGTCCAACTCCTCAACATCCTCATACTGATCAATAGTAACATATTGATGCCAAGATCTGTAGTCCTTGATGGTGTCCGTGTGTTCCGCGGTGACATCCATATGAAACCTGACTCTTGCCTCCATGGCATCCGGGTACACTGCTCGGGCTCCTCTGTCCAACTCATTTGAAATAATGCACATCATTGTCTTCAATGTGGCCAGAACAAAAACATATTTGTGCATGATGTTTGCAATGATGGGAAAGTCTGTGCTGGTGGAAACGCGCATCAACTCGTCGAAGTACGAGTCAAGCTTGAGTTGGACCTGTTTCTTTGTCTTTTCCTGGGTGAGAGTCCCAAGTGATGGGATTGCATTTGTGCACACCACAACATCCATACTCTTGAATACTCGTGCATGGGAAGCCTGTATGCTAATGATGAATTGCGAGAGCTCTTCATAATTCTAGATCTAACTTTGGATACGTGCTTTTAGCTCGACTCCATTGACCCTCTTCATATTAGGCAAGTGATGTGGGGCTCCCTTGTACTTCATTGTCCATGTTTGCATGTCATCAACAACAACATGCAAGTTCATCAAGATACATGCTCTTCTAGCACATCGCTGCTGCCATCCATTGAGATGGACGACTGCCTTGTGCATGGTACCAAACTTGGAGTACAATGCTCGCATAATTGTGTCAAGGGACAATACTTCATCTACTATTTCCTTCTTCAGTTCAACTCAGGCAGACATGGTCACCAAGTCTACTCTTTGCGTGGCCATTTGTAGTTACTTTGCCATTCGTCATTCTCAGTTATTAGAAAGTGAACACTTGAGCTAGTGGCTTCAACATACACTCTGGTTGCATCAGCTAAGGTAGTTGGATGTTTGCACACATCAGTCACGATCACTTGTTCCTCAACTTGCGCAGGAGACGTATGATCCTCCAGAGTTGACACTCTGCAAGACTGCACAACTCTATGTTGGGATTCATTAAACGAGATGTTGTGCAATTCTTCTTCTGGCTGATCACCAAGGATCTCAGTGCCTCCTTGTTCATTCAAGACTTTCTCATCATCTGGATGCACTGAAGTGGGTGAGTCGACCTCTTTGTGGTGAGGCATGATGTCGGTGTCCTGTTCGAACTCCTGCTGCTCCATGTCTGCATCCAACTGTTGAAGTGTTTGTTCTATATCATGAGTGAGGTCTTTCCCTTGTGATAGTTCAGCCTGTTCTTCTGATTCCAGCTGTTTTGATGAATCAACTAATTGTACAGGTGCTATTTCGTTTATTTTCACATGTTATGCCCCCTGCTGTATCTACTACTGCTGTTCTTCCCTTTCTTGTTTGCGCAACTCTCGTTCCTTTTGAAGTTTCTCCCTCAACTCATGCAACTCCTTCGCTTCTTCTTCCATTCTTTTCTTATCCCTCTACCTTTGCGCGATTCGCTTGTCTCACTGGTGCCTCTTTGCCTCTATAGCCATAACTTCTTGCTCTACAAGTGGATCTGCTCGAAACTTGTAGCATTGCTCCTCCTCCATGCGATCAACAATCTTCCTCTTACCTTTGTCCGACACTAGTATGCTTGCCTCCACTGCCACAGCTACTACTGCTGCTGGTGCTCTCCGTGATGCTGCTTCATGTTGCTTCACTAACCACTCCACAACGAGGCCGACCTGTTCATTGGGTCTGGAGAAACTATAGCAATATTTCCATGGGTCCTCCTCGACCCAATGACATGCCCTGTGAATCCAGTTGAACTGAACTCTCATGCAGTGATCCTTCACAATAAAATGTGGGTCATATGGATTGTAGCTTCAGAAGTCGAATGGGTACTTCTTCATCAGTTCTTCTTCGACATTCACTTGCTTGATACTCCGAATCTCATATAACCCAATTCGAATGGAAGAGCGGGCCAAGGTGCCTTCTTCTTCTGATGTAGTCTAGCTATCAATCCTACTGATATATGATATGCTACTTCCTGCATGACAAGTACGTCCAAGGAAAAATTTGGTAGAACATGTGGAGGCTCCTCCGCGCTGAACATTCAGATGAAGGTGCCGGACGGTGAGGCATACCAATCAGCAATGCCTATCACTGCCTCCATGGCTTCCTTTGACATGCAGGGTGGATCCTATTCAAATATCATCTTGTACTCTGGGGTGACAAAATGATTGAACAATCGTGTGATTACTCCTTTGAAGCTACATTCAGACAACAACTTGAAATATGTGTTCACATCAGTCTCTGCCGGTGACCATGCCCACTCCAAACCCATGAACTCTTATCAAGAATAGACTGCATCTAAGATGTAAGCGGACATGTAAATCTCTACATGCATACCTCCGGGTGACTGTCGAGTCTTCGTTACTTGTTCCTTCAGCTGATGAGCCAGTATGACGGACCAGTTACATGGTTTTCCTTCTCTAGCCACTTGGTCGAGTGCGATCACCCAACACGTGGGAACGTTTTCGTGCTTGCTTGGCCATATAGTCGACAAGAAAATATAACCAAGTATTGGTACGCCTTCCTCAATATCTTTGTCTTGTAGATCTGGTTGGGTGTCAACCTGAATCGAGCTAGCTCCTTTACCAAGTTCTTCAGAATGTCTCTAGAGTTAGCATTGCTATTGGGTAAGCTGAATGGAGTATTCGTGAAAATCATGGGCTCTGACATCTGATACATCTCATCATAACATCATGCCCAGAAGGTCGTAAGCTTTGTCCCACTAACACTGCTCAAGCTCATCGTCTCGGGATCAGTGTGAGAGATGATCGAGTGTATCATGTCTGCGCATGGGAATGCAGGATATCTGCATGCAATCCGGTACAAGCCAGACTTGTGAATGTTCATGTACATCTGACGGTCTTCGAGGTCTTCCCAAAAAGTGCCTGCAAATTTTTCATTGAACTCTTGCCACTTCAGTTTGATGTCCTTGTCTAGATACAACTTTGTATCTTCATAGATCAGAAGACTAGAGGACACTTGCTCAACTGCTGCTCTAGTTGCATTTCCATCAGTGTCTTGTGATCCTGTTCTCTTGGAAGCCATTGAGATACATGAACACTTGAAATATCTGGAGATAAGAAACATGCATGGCAAGAAATCTGTTAGCGAAAAACAAAACAAATTCAGGGAATGACACAGCACATACTTGGGAAACTGATGGGCAAGATTGCGCAATTTCTTTTGGGAGGCTGGGTGACTGGTTGCCAGAACTATCCAAAACGTAGTCTGGGCTATTTAGGAGGTAAGAATGGCTACTGGACTTGTGTAATGTGCAATCCAGATTCGCTGCTAGGATTGCACATTGTGCAATTCCAGCTGGGAGTGACTGTAGGCTCAGGGACTGCATTGTGTAATTTTCTGGTCCAACAATCACTATCTCTAAAAAATGTACAAAATAGAATTGGAGGATAGTGCTGGGTAGAAATGCACATTTCTTGAGAGGAAGACAGAGCCTTCCTTCCCCAGATTGCGCAATGCTGTCTCACTGAAGGCAGAGTCCATGCCAAGGTTGGCCCGACTCGCTGATGGGCAACTGAAAGCAAATAAGACAGTGAATGCATGGTGACACTAAGTGAAAGTAGAAGTGATTGAAAGTGCATGCAAACATGAATGAAATATTCAACAAACAGATCAATATGCATGTGGGTGAAGCGATTCGCTGATTCAATGAACGTTCGTGCAAAACAGTTTCATGCATGCGACAATAGTGAGATAGCAATGAAATCTAAAATAGAGCTAGGAAAAGCTAGTATACATGTAAATGACAACAAGCATTCAAATAAATCAAGCAATCAACACTCACACAAGCGGATACAAAAAAAGCGACAAAAATGCTGAAAAATACGAGTTGAGGCCACTTACCTGTGAATAGCTGAGCCGGATGTGTCAACAAATCTTGGATGTGCTATGGCATTTCAGAGCTCCAAGATCGATGTGAAAGAATAAGCTTTGATGTGTCGAATAAATAAGTTTGGGTTCATGACGCGCATGCCACAAATCTAGGAAAAAGCGACACTTGGAGGAAAGTTTCTAAAACAACTTTGCATGTAACCTCTAGCTACTAAAGATAGCTCCCCGAATCATGGGATGCCTTTTGCATGTTGCCGTTTGCTATTCCGGGAAAAGCAAGCTATGCATGCAAGTCAAGTTTCCTTGGTCCTGGGTGGAACTCGTCAACCAAACTGCTCAACTGCTTGAGAAAAATGCACATTTCTGACTGGGAGCTGGGCTAGCTGCCCACGAGATTTGCACAATTTCTGGGCAAAGCAGTTGACTGTTGCCCAGATTTGCACAATTTCTGGGCATAGCAGCTGACTGTTGCCCAAATTTACGCAATTTATGGCCAGAGCAGCTGACTGTTACCCAGATTTGCGCAAATTTTGGGCTGAGTAGCGTTGCTAGGGAAAATCAGATCTAGCATTTCACTGGGAGTGTTGACTGGCAGAATTGCACAATTCTAGAGCCCAGCAGGTTGCCATACAGGATTGCGCAATTTCTGGAGGGAAGGCTGGTTGCCCTCCAGATATGCGCAATTTATTGGGGAAGCTGCTCAGCCTGCAGCTAGACCGAGTCCAGGTAAACAACTAGTGAGGGGAATGCATCAAGTTGTGATAGACAGGCTGCCTTTATGCAAGAAAACACTGAAGCTTGTGTACTTGATGAAGCAAGACAAGGTGTTGTGAAGGGTTGGTAGGGAGGCTCCATTATGAGGCTATGGAAAATTTTTGGAGGGTGGTTGTAGCCACTACAATAGAATACTAGCTTCCTACATATTACAAGGCTAGTCTTGAGGGGACCAATTAGTGGATAATATAGTTTCATTGATGTTTTGAAGGAATTTATTTCATACCCTCTCAATTGAGGTCTTGTTGTCTTTGAGAATTCTCATGTTCCTTTCCTTCTAAGTCTCCCATAATATGAAACATGGAAGCGATTTCCATGATCTATTTATTATGACTTGGTTGAAAGAAAAGCCTCTTTATATTAAGATAGTAAGTATGATACTGTCTTTGCCTTTGTCCAATTGATGAAATATGGGGCCCTTTGTCCCATAAATTTGATATGAAGGAATATGAGTTGATGAGATTTTCAATGGATTCTACTTCTTGCAAGCATAAATGGTAGAATGAAGGTCCAACACATATTTTCTTAATGTATCCCAGGTTAGTATTTTCTGATGCGCTACTTGCGAGAGAAGCATGAAAAATTCAACCGTAATTTCAATTCCTGGATCTTATTCCAGAATGCCTTCTAGAAATGCAATGCACCCAATGACAATGTTATAGAATTCATTTATTTTGGTCATGTTTGAATTTTCTTTTCCTATTTTGTAGGTTTTCACAGAGCCTATCAACCATCTCAATTTTGTCTAGTTTTGGAATTCTTTCTTTAGGTTTTCTCTATTGGTGTTGATAAGGTTGAGGTTTCCAATAGTCTACTAACTCTACTTTTCCTAGTTGAATGAACCTATTTCTGATTGCTTCAAAGCTATCACACTCTTGAATTTATGGCATTTGATTCCAATCATCCTCCCAAAAATAGACATTATAGTATTTTCATACCTATGAAAATATATGATCCTGAATGAGGGAGTGATTTTGCTAAGCATTATTCTAGATTTGTGAACCCATGGTTTCCAATTATTAGATTATGTTCTTCTGTGACTGGGGTGTATTTTCTTCTCCATAACTTGCTCCATATTTCCCTCAGAGAATTGATCCATCTCCACCATTTTTTTAGCTAGAATCTTTCTTAAAAATTATGGATCTTTCAGTTCCAAGCCTCTTTTCAATTTGGGTATTCATATTTGATCCCAAGCCACTAATGTCCATTTCCTTTCCATATTTTCTCCTCTCAAAATAAATCTTCTTTAAATATTTCTAATTTTTTTGATAATGACTTTAGGTGTTGTTAGTGTAGAGAACAATTGAAGTGACATTTCCTGGGGAACAAAATTTAGCATCTTAATATGCCTACAATATTAACGGATTTGAAGGTCCATCTAGAGAGTTGTTTCAAATTTTCTTAGAAGCTCTTCCCAAGAAGTGTAACATAGGGAATTTTTTTATATAGGAGCACCAAGATATTTGGATGTAAGGGAACTCCCATGTATACCTAGGGTTATAGAGATATGAGATTGCACTTTTTGGGGAGTATTAAAGGAAAAAGAATTTTTTTTTCCAAGATTTATTTCAATTCCCAAGATTTATTTCAATTCCCAAGGTTTCTTGAAAGTATAGGATTTTCTTAAAACCTTGTGCTTCTCTTACAGTAAGGTATCCAAATAACATCATGTCATCTACATATTGTCGATGAGAAATGAAAGAGTCCTAAATATAAATATTCATATATTTTATTTTTCCATTATTCACAACTGCTTTGATGGCATAATCTAGCCCTTCAACCATCAAGAGAAGTAGAAAGGGAGAAAGAGGTTCCCCTTGTCTATTACCTCTAGTTGGGGTGAAAGTAGCAGAAAGAGTTCCATTAATGAGTATGGCAAAGAAAGCTTTTGATATAAGGGGAAGGACCCAATGGACCCATTTTTCAACATATCCAAAGATGATTGGAAGGTGAAACATGTATTTCCAACTTGATTGATCAAATTCCTTCGAAAGGTCGAGCTTAATGCACATTCTAAGCTTCACGGTAATTTTTAGTGAGTGTATCAATTCATGACAACCTTTCATGTACCTTGTTTGGTTTGGGGAAATTATCTTTGAGAGTAATGGTTTTAGTCTATTAGCAATACCTTTTGAGACTATTTTTTAATAACAATAAATAATGCTATAGTTATGAAGAAGGGGTCTCACTTTTTCTTTTTCTTTTGGAATGAGTTCTATGAAGGAAGCATCTAGTGTTGAGTGTGGAAGATGTTGTTCTTGAAACCTTGATAAATTCTCATATGTATTTATGATGGATCAACAAGTGTGGATGGAGTTAGTTGTAAATCCATCTAGCCCCATGAATTTTCCTTTACACATCTCAATTATAGCTTGCTCAACCTCCAATTTTGATATTATATTGAGTAAAAAATAATTTTACTCAGGTGTGATAACCACTAGAATGTTTTGAGTGATTTTCCTCATAGCAGGTCTTCTATTCAATATTGGATTTATGAGAAGCTGCTTGTAAAATGATATGGATTCCTCTTCCATATCCTTATTATTTTCTAATACGATTCCTTGGGAATATTTGATACAAGATATCCTATTGTGTTATTTATTTTTGATCATGAGTATCTGGAAGAACTTGGCATTCTCTCCTCATTCTTTTAGCCATGAGACCCTTGATTTTTGTTTCCATAGAATTTCCTCCTAGTGGTAGTGTTTTTCAGCTGTGCTTGAAGTTTTGTCTCCCTTTTTTTCCAAGTCCTCTATTTTCCCCTCCACCATTATTTGTTGTTGAGTTGCCTCCATTTCTCAATGGAGTTGTTCCTTGGCCTCATGGATGTTTCCAAATTCCTTTTTGTACCACTCCTTTAACTGATTTTTAACTTATCTCAACCAATGTTAAAAAATGTGCATTATTGTTCCTCTAATGATGGGTGCCTAGCTCCATCATTTTGAAACATGGTCTTTAAAAGAGTGGTTCCTTATCCAAAAGTCATCAAATTTGAAAGGTATATTGAATGGGATTCCTTTATAGTCTAACTTTAGAATTATTGGCTAGAGATAAGACCTTCGCATGACTGACACTTCCATGTGCATTCCTATGACTACAATTGATTTTGTTACTAGAAATAGGTCTAAGCATGACACTTTTTGTGCATTCTCCTCTTTCTAATAATTATGATATAAACACCATTATTGGTATCCATATCCACTAATTTTGGGCCCTCAATAATGTTTTTAAACTTATGAGAATCCTCCTCTAGCATGCAAATTCCTCCCTTTTTTTAGACAAATATTTCGTGATTTTAAACTCTCTCCCTATTTTCCTGTTCACTTCCCCTATTAAAATAGTATTTGAGATTTTTTATGCTTCTTAGGAAAGCCAATTTATCTCTTGAAAGAGTGGGACCATAATTTATAAACATTGGTTATGTATCCTTTATTTTTTGACCTTGGCTTCTAAAAATTGGTTGAGATAGATATGGATGTTTCTATAAAGCCTAAGAGAAAGATATCCCTAGTATTACAAAAAGACACTACTCTCCCTATGCACCCCTAGAATCCACTTCTATGCATTGGAAACATTTCAATATTTTATGAGCTATTTTTAAGATTTGGTTCTCCCAACATTTAGTTTCTAGCAACATACCAATAATTGGATTTTATGATCTTATTTTTTTCTTTAAGTAGCCAGTGTTTATATTTTCTGTTCAGACCTTTTGTGTTCCATGATACAAATTTCATGAATGAATGTATAATAATGGCATTTTTGTGTTGGCATTGATGTTAACAAGGCCATGGTCATAGTCATACTTGTCATATGCATGTGTGATGGATGTTGACTTGGTGGTCCTATTGGTTGGCATGATGTATGGATAGTGAGATGGACGTGTTGGCATTGTTGTCAACTCTAGAGGTCATACACTTATGTCAACCTCATGATGATGCAAATTGATGGACCATGGTGTGTGTCGATATGTGTTGACATTGATGGAGCTTTATGGTAGCATGGTGGTCTTGAAGGAGTTGGAATGTCTTGGCATGTGCACTGATGGACATGTCATGATGGTGTGTTGATGCTTCTATAGGTAGAGGAGGTGACTACATGTTGATCATGTAGATCGTTCATGGCACACTAGTTGAGTTGTCAACTAGGTATTCATTAGATATTGATGTATATGCCTATGAGGATACTTGTTTTAATGATGTGATGGCTTGATGATGGTGCTATAAATGTGTTTGTAGGTCTGACAGAGGTGTCACATCTTGTTCATAGGTCTGATGGAGAGTGGAGGACTTGTTGGCACACTTGCTAACTTGATTGTTGGCCCTTCTAGGTCAACTTGGTAGTGACACTTGGGAGGATTGTTTGATCCATTTGCAGAGGTGTGCAAGGCCATGTTAGAGCTATGGAGGAATGTACAGATGTAGGGGAAGAGGATGAAACAGATGGCAGAGGTTCTGAGCTGAAGGACTGATGGTTTTCCTCACTTTTAGCCCTAGGCGCATGCACAAAGGACTATCAGAGAAGTTGGGATGCTCTATTCACATGGAGGGTAGCCTATGGGAGAGGTTATATCTCCATTCAAGTTCAAATAGTGTCAAGGTTGCGAATGAGGGTTTTCATGACATTTAATCTGCATTCCTCGCGCTGTTCGAAAGGAAACTAGCTTGGAAATTCTTAGAGGCTCCGAGAATTGTTTGAAAAGGTCCTCTCATGATGTGAATGAATTTAGTGCACTAGTAGTGACCTTAGTGGATCAATTCAGTCCAATTTGTGCACCTTTGATACCAACCCCAAGCTAAATTTCGCCCTACATATTTTATATACTTGATCTTGGAACTAAATGTTGGTTGATTCAGTGAGTGAGTGAATGAGTTAAGGTAGTATTGAGGAAATAAACTTCATACCTAGTTGTGAGCTTAGATGCTTCAGTCCATCAGTGTTAATGGTTGAATAATGAGTAGATATGAAGCATACTACAAAATATTTCAAAATTGAAGTTGCTGGTGTAGAGATCGATTGGAGAATTTTTTATGCTGTTGGATAGAGTTTTTGTGGAGACTCTCACATATGTTTTTGCAGGAGATGCTATTACTTTTGGTGCATAGACTTAGCGTTATATGTTTCTAATTGTAGTATGCAATAATTTTTTTATGATGTGATGGTTTTATATAATGTTGATATCAAATTTGTGTGGCCACAATTTTGCTATTGGAGAGCACATGTTTTGTACATTGTTTTTATTTTGATTTGATGATGAGATCTTGCTGCTGAGAGAATGTATGCAGAGTCAATTTTGTAAGGACTCTGGACACCACATATCTCCACAATGGTATGATATTGTCCACTTTCGGCCTAAGCCCTCATGGATTTGCTTTTGGACTTACCCCAAAAGGCCTCATACCAATGGAGATATTTGTCCATCCTTATATATCCATGATCCTCCCTACTTCTAGTCAATGTGGGACTTTGGGCGTATACCCAACAATCCTCCCCTCGAACAAAGGACCGTTGAGCCTCCCCTCAAACGATTATCCATCTGTCCACTCTCTAGCATCCAAGATTTTCCGCTCCAATGTGTTGGAAGCACACGCCTTACAT
Source organism: Pinus taeda (assembly GCA_000404065.3). Classification (NCBI taxonomy): domain Eukaryota; kingdom Viridiplantae; phylum Streptophyta; class Pinopsida; order Pinales; family Pinaceae; genus Pinus; species Pinus taeda. Next base: position 157,063 of record APFE031378123.1, read on the forward strand.
GGAGCACCACCTGCCTCGAGAGCTTGCTCTATCCAAGGTCAACTCCTCTTCACCGTGTTGGGACCAGGACACGTCCATGAAGATTCTGGAGCACACTGCCTCTCTAACCGAGCTCATCCACGGATCCCATCGTGATATTACCGGGGCCCACCACCTTCGTTCGGCATTCCAAGGATCCATCCACTTGGCTAACTTCAGGACATGGCTCTGATACCACTTGTAAGAACTCTTGACACCACATATCTCCACAATGGTATGATATTGTCCACTTTGGGCCTAAGCCCTCATGGATTTGTGTTTGGGCTTTACCCCAAAAGGCCTCATACCAATGGAGATATTTGTCCATCCTTATATACCCATGATCCTCCCCACTTCTAGTCAATGTGGGACTCTGGTCATATATCCAACAATCCTCCCCTCAAACAAAGGACCATCGTACCTCCCCTCAAACGATTATCCATCCGTCCACTCTCTACCAACCTGGATTCTCCGCTCCAATGCATTGGAAGCACACGCCTTACATGGAGCACCACCTGCCTCGAGAGCTTGCTCTATCCCAGGTCAACTCCTCTTCACTGTGTTGGGACCAGGACACATCCATGAAGAAAACGGAGCACACCGCCTGTCTTACCGAGCTCATCCACGGATCCCATTGTGATATTACTGGGGCCCACCACCTTCGTTCGGCATTCCGAGGATTCATCCACTTGGCTAACTCCGGGGCATGGATCTGATACCACTTGTAAGGACTCTGGACACCACATATCTCCACAATGGTATGATATTGTCCACTTTCGGCCTAAGCCCTCATGGATTTGCTTTTGGACTTACCCCAAAAGGCCTCATACCAATGGAGATATTTGTCCATCCTTATATATCCATGATCCTCCCTACTTCTAGTCAATGTGGGACTTTGGGTGTATACCCAACAAATTTCTGGTTGAGCATAATGTCTTGGGATCTAGTTTGAAAATGCATGAAAGGAGGTTTTCTTAGTGGTTGAGGAGTAGTGACTTCATGAGAGAGGAGCAGGGATATTGAAGCTTTAGCAAAGGAACATTTTTCTCATCCAATGGTGGTTTGATAGTTCAATAGAAATTGGGCAAGGACCATTGGTCATAGTGGTGATCAGCAGATCAAAGTCTGTAAGGGTTGATTGATAATTGAGGAGTAACCAAGCGAGGATCGTTGATTGTGGTGGCCTTCAGCAGATGGTAGTCCGTAGATTTGTAGATAATAAAGTCTTCCAATTGATCAATAGTATCGAGTCTCCTAGCCAATTGTCGCTGGAATGTTGTATATGGGGTCGAGTCTCCATGCTGATGGGAGTCCACAAAATGTGTAAAAGATAAATTGATTGAAATAATAGAAATTTAGAGCATAACAATAACAACAAGAGTGGTTTTTCTCCGAGAAGGGTTTCCACCAGAAATCTTGTGTCTCTTGTGTGGATGTGCTTTTGATGTGTTGACTATTGTTTATGTTGCTCACATGGTTTATGATTTATCTGCTTATATGTTATATGCATGGATAATATAATGAGTTGTTGGTGCACGTATGTGTGATTCAGTAAGTGAAGTTAATCATTGGAAAAAATCGTATAGAGATCACACTAATGATTCACCCCCCTCTTAGTAGTGTTGAAAGGTTTCTAAAAAACTGTATCAAAAAGAGGATATTGGTTGCAAATTGATCGTTGGAGAGTAGATCTGGGGTTTGTTGGCGATTTATTTTATTTATTATTTATTTTATTATTTATTTATTTTTATTTTTTCAGAATGGCTGTCCTCACTGCTGCAAATTACAAGGTATGGCACAAAAATGTAAAATATCAATTATTATCTTGTGGATCTAACAATTGGAGAATAATATGTGAAGGTTGTGGCAAAGATGCAATTGCAGATAAGGTTTCGCAGCAGGATGCACAAGCATGATGCATAATCTACAAGAATCTTCATAATGATGATATGAAGAGACTAATGGGTTTGAAATGTGCCAAAGATATGTGGGACAAGTTTGAATCCATTTTTGGAGATGGAGTCACCAACAAAAATGAAATTGAGAAGAAGAGCAATAAGAAGAAGAACAAGAAGAAGAGCCTCCAAGAACAAGAATCTCATTCTTCCAGTGCACATGATTCAACAGATGATTAGAAGAGATAAAAAAATATTGAACCCAAAGGTATAAATTTTAATGATTTTCTGTTGAGTTATAATTTTGATGATTCAGATTTTGATCATGCTGAAGCACATAGTAAAGATGAGAATGTTCTTAAGAATATTTGATCTAATATTTCTAGACTAAAAGTTGCATGCAAGGATCAAGATTTTTTTTGCAGATCTGTGATGATAAGGAGGCCAAGCTCAAGGAAGAGATAGTGAGCTTCAAGGTTAAATTGGCAGAATCTGAAAAAATGGAGGAAAGTACGAGGAAGCAATATTAAGTGAAGGTAGAAGAATTTGAGAAATTAGAAGCTAGAATTGTTTCCTTGAGAAAGCAATGAAAAAAGGAGAAGATCACAATAGTCTTGGATAATCTGCTTGACAGCCAAAGCTCACCATTGGATAAATCTGGTCTTGGATTTCAAAAGGGTGAATCTAGTTTGCACACATGCAAAAATATGAATTAAGAACCCAAGATACCTATTGTAAACAATACCAACAACAAAAATGAGATCCAAGGTAATAAGAAGAAGATCCAACAACCAATCAACATTAAAAATAACTAGCAATAGAAAAGCAAGAAAAACCAACATCCAACCAAGTAGCAAAACCAACAGTAGAGAAGAAAATCTCAAGTAGCACCTATATTTAGAAGAAATTTTGCTCCTAGATATAGTGGTGATAGATCTGTAAGATTTCAAAGTAATCAAATTCATTTTGGTCCTTTTGTGCATAATGTAGAATGTTACAACTATCACAAGTTTGGGCACATTACAACAAATTGCTAGAGAAAAAACATATAGAACATATTAGCAGAGATTCCAACAACTCCAACAACCAAGAAGAATGGCCAACATGTATACTTGTGAATTTTATGTTTATTGTAACTCATGTCACTTATTTGGCCATAAGGCAATAGATTGCAGGTCTAACCAATGGAGGAGAGATACATTTCATGCACAGTTTAGATCTGGCATGAGTAGTAGGAGATTTGATCCTCTTACTTCATATATTGACCATGTGGAGTGCTATATATGTCATAGATTTGGCCATATGGCAAGAAATTGTTTGCTGCCCCATTACTCAAGGAAAACTATCAAAATCGGCAAAAACCAAGAGGATCTAGTACAAAGCAAGAGAAGTAAGAGAAGAAGTGATCAAATAGGAGAAGAAGTAGCCCAAAAACGTGTGGAGAAAGAAGGAGCAATAACTCTTCATCTAGTGAAGAGCATTCCCTCCTGTAGTCCATGATTATTCGTACATACTTTATAGAGGACTACAGATCATGGGAGGTGCATAATCTCAGGGTAAGTGTATGATGGAGTTTGTAGCAACATGTGATGAGTTCATTTAAGCCTCATGTACATTCAAGTCCACATGATCAACCTGTCTATTGGAGGTATATTGAGCTTAGGGGAAGCTATGCATGGTATTGAGATTCATGTTTTATCTTTTCTCTTTCATTCCTTTCTACTAATGTGTTTATAGCATCTTTATATGTATTTCACGAGTAGAAAGAAGAGCACATTTTTCAACCATGTATATGTTTTTGGTTTACACTAACAACTGGTTGAAAATATGTGCAACCATGCATAGATTGTGATCATCATTTCAGGATGTATTGTGTTGAATTGTGACATGGACTAGCCATGTATGAGATGTTGTAGGATGATTACTACAACCATGTACTTGCTATTGTTTCATCATTATGTATTGGTTGAGAGTCCAATCAATAGTTGATGAGTCATCATGATGATAGGATTGTTTTTGAGGAGTCTTATGGAGTTATTTTGTAGTCACATGTATGGGAAAATGAGGATGTAATTGTCATGATGTATTATGCACTTGAGTCATTGGTCCATAGAGGATGATCATTGCAACTATGTATTTCATTGATGTATTCATGTATAATGCTCATGGAGCCATGTACTTATGTTGTACTATCTCTAGGTCACTTAGCCATGAGTCATGAGGTCATGAAATTTTCATGTATGAGGTATTTGTATTGCTGCTACACCCATGTATGTATCATTGTATATGTCATATGAGTCATGTTCATGTGGAGTCTTAGTCCATATGGTGCTTTTATCTGTCAAAGGAAGCATTGTTTGCAACGGAAACGGTCATTTCAGCTCAATAATTGGTATCTCTACAACTTGGCGATGGCATGGGTTCAGGGGGAGCATTATTTGTTCCTATTTACTTCATCCATACATTGTTGGCATTATGATCCGCTTGGAGATGTTCATGCTATACCTCATACTATGCTATGACAATGGGGTTCTTGACCTCATGTGATGAGATATTTTGATAGTTGCTGCTATGTTGTTATGGGGAGATTGTGTGTGGTTGCCTCATGTGGATATTGACACATATTATGATGATGTTGTATATGTTGATTATGGTTTCCTTATGTTGGTATGATGCTACTTGATGCTATTAGTTGTTGGCCAGTATTCTGCTATGGATGTTGATTGGATATATATGCTACTTGTGTTTATATGAAGGCATGGATGATTTTTGATGCATTATATTTCAGCCATGTAGACATGTACTACTCCAGTTCTTGTGCTTTAGTTCTTGCTACCTATTCATATGGAATTGACCCTTTTCCATTGATGTCAAAGTGGGAGAAAATTTGGAGAGATTTGGATGAATAGAGTGCAAATTTAGATTTTGGAGAGTGTATGGAGATCAACCTCACATGTTGATGAGGTTGACATCAATGCCAAAGGGGGAGTTTGTTGGCATTGATGTCAACAAGGCCATGGTCATAGTCATACTTGTCATATGCATGTGTGATGGATGTTGACTTGATGATCCTATTCATTGGCATGATGCATGGACAATGAGATGGATGTGTTGGCATTGATGTCAACTCTAGAGGTCATAAACTTATGTCAACCTCATGATAATGCAAATTGTTGGACCATGGTGTGTGTCGTATGTGTTGACATTGATGGAGATTTATGGTAGCAGGATGGTCTTGGAAGAGTTGGCATGTGTTGGCATGTGGATTTATGGACATATCATGATTGTTTTTTGATTCTGCTACATGTAGAGGAGGCTACTACATGTTGATCATGCAGATCTACATGTGATGGAGATCATTCATGGCACACTAGTTGAGTTGTCAACTAGGTAGTCATTAGGTGTTCATGGCTATGCCTATGAGGAGACTTGTTTTAGTGATGTGATGGCTTGATTGTGGTGCTAAAAAGGTGTTTGTAGGTTTGAAAGAGGTGTTGCATGTTATTCATAGGTCTAATGGAGAGTGGAGGACTTGTTGGCACACTTTCCAACTTGTTTGTTGGCCCTTCTAGGTCAACTTGGCAATGACACTTGGGATACTTGTTTTATCGATTTTCAGAGGTGTCTAAGGCCATGTTAGAGGTATGTAGGCATGCATAAATGAAGGGAAGAGGATGCAATAGGTGGCAGAGGTCTTGAGTTGAAGGAATGATGGTTTTCCTCACTTTTAGCCCCAGTCGCATGCACAGAGGCCTATGGGAGTGGTTGGGATGCTCCAGTTGCATGTAGGGAAACCTATGGCAACAATTATAACCCTAGTCAAGGTCAGAAAATGTTAAGGGTGTGACTGAGGGCTTTCATGACATTTCCTCCACATTCCTCACACTGTCAGAAGGAAATTAGCTTGGAAATTCTCAGAGGCTTCCAGAATTGTTTGAAAAAGTCAAGAATGGTTTGAAAAGGTCCTCTCATGATGTGAATGCATTTAGTTCAGTAGTAGCGACCTTACTGGATTGATTTGGTCCAATTTTTGCAACTTTGATACCAGCCCCAATCTCAATTTCACCCTACATGTTTTATATACTTGATCTTGGAGTTGGATGTGGTTGGTTCACTGAGTGAGTGAATGAGTTAAGGCTGTGGTTAGGAAATAAGATTAAAACCTAGTTGTGAGCTTATATGCTTTAGTCCATGAGTGTTAATGGATAAATAATGATAATATGTGAAGAATACTGCAAAATAGATCAGAATTGAAGTTGCTGGTGAAGAGATCGACTGTAGATTTTTGTATGCTGCTCGATAGAGTTTTTGTGGAGACTCTCACATATGTTTTTGTAGGAGATGCTATTAGTGTTGGTGCATATTCTTAGTGTTGTATGTTTCTAATTGTAGTATGAAACAATTATTTTTTGATGTGAGGGTTTGATATATGTTGATATAAGATTTGTGTGGCCACAATTTTTCTATTGGAGTGCACATGTTTGGTGCATTGTTTTTATTTTGATTTTATGATGATATCTTGCTGCTAAGAGCATGTATGCAGAGCTGCTTTCTGGTTGAGCATAGTGTCTTGGGATCCAGTTTGAAAATACATGAAATGTGGTATGCATAGTGGTAGAAGAGTAGTGACTTCATGAGAGAGGAGCAAGGATAGCGAAGCTTAAGCAAAGGAACAAGTTTAGCATCCAATGGTGGTTGGATGGTTTGGAAGAAACTAGGTGAGGATCATTGCTAATGGTGATGACCAACAAATCAGACTCTGTAAGAGTTGATTGATAGTTCATGAATAACAAGGTAAGGATCGTTGATTGTGGTGGCCTTTAGTGGATGGTAATCCATAGATACTTAGAGGATATAGTCTTCCAGCTAATCAGTAGTATTGAGTCTACTAAAAAATGGTGGTTGGGATGTTTTATATGAGGTCAAGTCTCCATGATGATAGGAGTCAACATAGTATGTAAAATATGAATTGCTTTACATAATAGAAATTCAGAGTAGAGAAACAACAACAAGGGTGGTTTTTCTCTTGGAAGGGATTCCAGTAGAAATCTTGTGTCTCTTGTGTGGATGTGATTTTGATGTGTTGATTATTGTTTATGTTGCTCACATGGTTTATGATTTAGTTGCGTATATGTTATATGCATGGATAATCTAATGATTTGTTGGTGCATGTATGTGTGATTCAATAAGTGAAGTTAATAATTGGCAAAAATTATATATAGATCACACTACTGATTCAACACACCCCCTCCTCTCAATAGTGCTCAAAGGTTTCCAACATGTAAGTGGGTTGGTAGGAGTCTATCATTAGGCTTATCCTACCATAATTAACTATTTTTTCTCCCATTTCCTAAATGAGTTGCCTATTGGATTTTTGGCTTCTTTTTTATCTTCTTTGCTATATTTCATATTTTCCTTTCTATTAACTTTTATAAATCCTAAAGTGGAGCAACCAGGGTTGTTCTTACCTTTAACTTGGTGATGCAATGATATTTGGAAGTGAAAATATTCTCTTCAAATTAGTTCCACTTCTTGATCTAATAGTTTTAATGAACCCTAGCTTTCCCATGTTGCTGTTGGAGCCACTAGATCAATGCTCTCTAACTCCTTGATGCAAGGTTACCCCTGTTTACACCCACAGTTTGCATGGATTATGCACATAGCCTGTCTATCCCAGGAATTTTCTCTACATGCATACATATGGAAAATTTCATTTAATTAAGTCTTTGAGAGACTTTATCCATTCCATCATTTAAGCTTTGTTTTAACAGAATTTGTCCCCTGTTTTGCTCCGATGCTCCATGTCCTCCTTGCTCCGCTTTGGATTCCTCATTTAATGAAGAGTGCCGGATGCTCCTGCATCAGACTTCTGAGGCACAAAAATTTATGACCTCCTGGTCATATGCTTCTCCTTGCCCTTATCAAATCTACCCACTTCTCAGTGGAACTACCTTCATGATATTCTGTGAGCTACGACCAACCTCTGCAGTAACAATCTTCCTCTGCTACACAATACCTCACCAAGCTTCCTCCTCTAAGCTTAGTCTTTTGGCATCCATCTGGTTCTCTCCTTTGGAACCAATTGAGCACTCCTCGCTCTAGGTTGGTGCAATCTTTTCACCTCCTTATGCTGTCACTTGCATATCAATGTTACTCAAGCCAAAGATCATTCCCAAGCTTTCAAAAGATTGCTTCTCAGTTTCCTTTTGAGAATACTTTTATCCTCTTTGTCCAACCTTCAATTGGATTCTTTAGGTTCACATTTGAGTGAATCTCCACTTTCTTCAAGGAACAACATCACGGTGTTTTCCTTATGCTGCTACATGTGCAACAATATAAAAACCACATATTCTCCAATATTCAAATCAAACTAAACAAAACATGTCATCTCACCTTCAAGATCTCTACATGATCTTGTTCTACCATTTCCTGTACTTTGAATGGATTGTCCTCTATTTTTTTTGCATCTGCAAGTTCTGCTGCACTTTATCTCTGTGTGCCTACTATTTATCAGATTAAAATCTGATCTCCCTTGCCGGCATACACATCTTAAAACAAAACTCTTTTCTAAGTCCTTTTCTACAGAATTCCCTTATTATGTTCTGCTCTCAATTATTTCAATCACAATTATTCTCTGGTACCAAATGACGCAGGGTTACCCCCGCTGACACCCATAGTTTGCATGGATTATGCACATAACCTGTCTGTCCCAGGAATTTTCTCTACATGCATACATATGGCAGATTTCATTTAATTAAGTATTCGAGAGACTTTATCCATTCCATCATTTAAGCTCTGTTTTAACAAAATTTGTCCCATGTTTTTCTCCGATGCTCCACGTCCTCCTTGCTCCACTTTGGATTCCTCGTTTAATGAAGAGTGCAGGATGCTCCTACATCACTCCTTTTCCTTTGCTTCCTTTTCCTTCATGGCCCCATCGTGCTACCTCATCATTTCCACATTCTCTGAGATTTTGATTTTGGTACATTTATTTGAATCGATTCCCCTTGTATGGACTGCGTATTATACTCATCGTTTTGTTATTTATTTGATTGTTCTTCCTCATTATTTGGTTGGTTCCCTTCCATATTTTCTAGGGTTTCATATCTATTGCTTCCTTTCATTTTGTACTTTTATGCATTACCTAGGAACATTCTATTAGTTCACTTTCTATGGAGGACTTTCTTGAATCCATCTTGGTATTTCACTAAGTGAGGTTTCATGGCTTGCATAAGAGAGTTTAGTGGGCATTTCGAAAATAGGTGGCCATGCTCATGCCACTTCTGCATCTAAATGAAATATGGTCATAGTCTATTGGTTGATACTGGGTTTTATCTTGATAACTGATGCATATTTTGGTAGGCAACAACTGTGATATATTCATGTATAAAGAAATCCATGCATATAAAGTGAATCTTCCTTGACTTATATCGCTAAGCACATGACATATGATCTTGAAGCATTTTCTATACCTTCCAAAGGTTTTAGGTTCCAAAATTCTTGTGGCAATGAATATAGTCTGATACATACTGAAGGTGTGGAGAAATCCTCTTCGTATATATGGAAACAATCCTTATAAAATCACAAATACAACCTTGTTAACTTAAAATAAATATGGCCTATTATGAAATATCTTGTTTTTGTCCTCTAGGTTGTTTAATATTCCTAGAAAAAATCCTTTAGAGCCTAATAATTCCACATCCTCTTTCGGCTTCCAATTGTTATTGATCCTATTAAGGCTCTTTCTATGGGCCAAAGGCCTATAAATTTCCAAATTAGGTAACAATATTGCACATATAGTATCTTCTCAACAATTTTTAAAGAAGTTATCTCATGTTTGGGCACTTTCTCTACTTGTGGAATGAATGACCACATTTTCACCTACTGTCTCACAACCATTTCCTCTACTTGTTTTTCATGTTATGCCCTTGGTATGTTGGTTTCTTTTGCCCTATGGATTGAAGTCCGCGTTATTGGATTTTCCCTATGTCAGTGTTGTTAGGTCTACACAGCTACCTCAATGGTCCATGCCCAAGGATTGCATTTTGATAGGAGGGGGTTGGTCCCCCTCCCTCAGATGGAGCCATGCTCTAACTCTAGCCTCTAAAATGGTTAAAACCCTAACATTTAATTATTTTTCTAGTTTAATTATTTGTTTTCCTCGGAAAAAGCGTAATTTTCATTAAAAAGATAAGAAAATTACGTGTTGTATGATACTATAGATATGAACTGCTGTTAGCAAAAAGGGAGTACTGTTTAGAGCTATTATAAACTTCACAAAAACTATTATGTTGCTTACTGATAATAATCTTTTGAGAAGTCCAGTAAGTTTTTGAGAATATGATTTTTGTCCAAAAATATACTGAAAACTGGTAAGCTATATACATAGAAGGAGAAAGTAAAAGAAAAGTTGCTGAATGATCTAGCGATCATTCTGATAGGAACCAATCATGTCCATAAAAGGACGATGATAGTAACTGTAGAAACTGCCGCCCCTGTATTCCTGTATCTACGATTGACCTCTGTTCAGCTGCGTGCCTCTTTTGATAAACGATCAACGATCTCATTCCTGTCCTTGTATATATGTGAGCATGTAAATGAATCAAATTGGGACTTTAGAGAAAGAATATCAGTCAGAATATCTCTAAGTGTGTGCAGGTGACAATGATTAACTTCATTTTTCCAGTTAATTATGAGTTGTGAGTCTCCGAATATCTGAAGTTGTTGGAAATTTTGTTCTTTTGAAAAAAGGAGAAGGTATTTTAGACTGCTCAATTCAGCATAGTTGTTGGTGCCTCTGCCAAGGCCAACCTTGATTCTATAAGACACTATATTATCCATATGCAACACCACCCCTCCACCACAGCCTTCAGCTTGTGCTGAGCTGTCAAAATAACCCCAGGGGGAGTTTATATCTATGGATTCCTGGGTAATGATCCAAGGGGTTCGGATGCCCTGGTCCTTTGGGAGCGCATTGTATAAAGCCAACAACTAAATATTGGAGGAGTCCCAATCTATTTTGGCATTCTTGAAAATGGATTTGTTCCTGTTAAGCTAGATTACCTAGCAAATTAGTAGTGGAAGGCATATAGTTTTTTGAGAGTTGGCTTTTATCCACCATCTTTGCCAAGCCTCTTCAATATCTCGTCGCAACCAATCAATATGTAGATTTAGTGAAGTGAGGATCCTTTGCCAGAAGGCTTTCGAGACAGAACATGTAAAGAAGAGATGAGAAGTATCTTCGTCCTGCATCCTACACAGACAACATCTAGAAGGCTCACAGTTTGCACGACGCCTCAACATTAGTTCAGTGGGAACCTTGTCTGCTAAAATGCACCACATGAAAAGCCTAGATTTGGGAGGGGCCTTTAATTTCCAGATATGAATTTACAACCAAGAGAAATCACCCATGTGTCTGGCTGCCATTGTATAAGGATAACCTGGTTTGGGGGAGTATCTACCTTGGGGATCCAATGCCCAGATAAGGACATCTTGATTGTTGTTTATATGCACATTGACCTCCTCTAATAATCCTATGAATCTTTACCAATCATCGACCCAAACTGCTGGAATGTTGAGCGTTTTATGGTCCTTCCAGGTCTAGTTTTGTCACCTTTCCTGAACATCATCTGCTATATGGGATAAGTGGGTGATGCCTGAGTCTTGAAGGAAATTGCAAAAAGGATAGGGGAGAATATGGCCATTCCCACATCCACTCCACATGTCCAAACAATCCTCACTTGAAATCCATTTCCAACTTTCCAAGGCAGACCACTATTGATCAGAGAGATAGACTGAGATAATGCTTTCCAAATTATGGAGGATTCAACTGTAGGAACTGAAGGTCTACGGATCCAGTCCAAAATTGAGAGCAGATATATGTACTTATGATACGTGATTTCCTGCCAAAGGCTTCTGGAATTAATAAGTTACTAGCCCAGTTTTGCAGCCAAAACGAATAAATGCAAATTTTTTATGCCCCAACCGCCCAGTTTTTTGGGTTTGTCAATGCTGTCCCAACGGACCCAAGCAAAAGTTCTCCCTAGAATTTGTCTGTGCCAAAGGAAGTGACAACAGAATTGTTGAATTATTTTTAAAATGCCTTTGGGAATGCAGGCCAGCGACATCCAGTAAATCGAAATAGCTTGTAGGACCGACTTGAGGAGAGTTAGCCTACCTGCTCTAGAAAGCCATCTCTGTTGCCAAATATTGATTCTTCTTTCAATATTGGCTATAAGCCAAGTCCACTCTGCTATGTGATAACCATTTGGTTTCAATCTGAAACCCAAATATTTAAGACCATCATCTAGATCTTGACGCTTATATTCAAAAAATTGGCTAGCTAAGCTTGCTTCATTCGGCTGGCAGGAAACTATGATAATGGTTGATATTGCAATATTTGGCTGCATGCCTGTAGCTATACAAAAAAGATCTAGAATAGCCTTGAAAGCATATGAGTCTTGAAAAGATCCATTTAAAAAAATCAGAACATCATCAACAAATAAAAGATGGGTTATAGAGGACATATCCGAGAGCCTGACTCCAGCCAAAGAGCCTTCCTCTCTGCCTTTTGTTATCAGCCTGCTGAAGCCTTCCATGATGAGGAGAAAGGATGGCGGGGAGAGGACATCCTTGCCCAAGGCCTTGTTCCACATGAAAGAAACCCGAAGCTGCTCCATTGATGAGAATACTAAAGGAGATTGAAGTAAGACAACCCATGATCCAATTGATGAAAGCAAAGGGGAAGCCAATGTGAGTGAGAGTTATCCCGAGGTAGGACCAACAAGTATGATCAAAGGCTTTGGAAAGATAAATTTTTAGGATGACAAACTTTTTATGGAGCTTTTTAATAAAGTGAAGAGCTTCTTGAGCAGTACCAATTGCTTCATGGATTTGGCGGTGGCTGAGAAAGGCAAATTGTTCCTTGGATATCATTTGGGAGAGAAAGGGTTTAATACGGAGGGCTATTGTTTTCGATATGATTTTGTAAATGCTATTGCAGAGGGATATGGGTCTGTAATCTTCAAAAGAGGAAGGGTTATCAAATTTGGGTATAAGGGCCAGGAAAGTCGAGTTGAAGGCCTTCAAAAGTCTACCAAACTTTCGGCTTTCTTCAATGGTCTAGATGAGATCAACTCCAATTAAATCTAAAAAGGAACTGAAGAAGTCAACTGGCCACCCATTAGGACCCGAGCTCTTATCCTTATGAAAGCACTTCAGCACAACTTCAAGCTCTTCTCTAGTAACCTGAGAGTTTAGTTCTTCAATTTCCTCTGGCTTGATGAATCTGGGCAAAGCTTCAGCAGTGCGAATGATGCTTGGAAGGGTTATTCCAATTGGGGCTTTGTAGATATTAGAGTAATGTCTAATCCCCATGTCAGCGAATTGTTCAAAATTGCCCACTTTCCTTCCTTCCGAGTCTTTAAATTCCTAGATTGAGTTAATGGCTTTCCCACCCCTTGCATATTGTTGAAATAACTTTGAATTTTCATCACTTGCTTTGAGCCAGATTGTTCTGCTCTTAAGCCTCCACGTTTCTTCTTTTAAGTGAAGAAGCTTTATTTTGTCAGTTTCCAATTGAATCAATTGCAACTTTTATTCTGCCGAGTTCGATCCTATGGGAGTTGATTCTTTGAAGGCTAGTAGAGCCTTTTCAATTCTTTGAAGATATTCATCTTATCTTCTTTGTTTTAATTTGGCCCAGGTTATTGTTTTGCCTTTTAGAACTGATAGATTTTTTGCATTGGGAGGAGGTTTCATTCTGGGAGAAATGGATCCAAGTGGCTAAGACCAAGTTCTTGAAACATGGCTCCAGCAACCAGGAGGAGTTAAATTTAAAAGGTGAAGAGGGTTTATAAAGATTACCCTTGAGCTCCAGAAATATAGGATAGTGATCAGAGATCCCAACACTCCCCACCCATTGACGAAAGAGAATTAAACTTGCCATAAGAGGGGATTTGATCAAGAATCGGTCCAATCTTCTAGCAAGGGCATCTACCCCCAATCCGCGATTCCTCCAAGTTGGCTTGAGTTTAACAAGGTCAATATTTAGAAATTCGTGAGCATCCAACAAGTTTTCAAAAAGAGCTGTGAGGTGATCAATTTGACCCCTAAAACCCCAGGATTTCGTTGATCTGAGGTAGAAATTTAAATCTCCACCAATAATAATATTATCTTGATTCATAAAATTAGCCTCCATGATTCTGTTCCAGAATAATTCTCTATTCTGTAGAGGGCCATAGATGTTGATGATCCTAAATGGTCTGCTAAGCTCCATAGACCAGATATCTGCACCAAGAAAACCTTCTCCTCCCCAAAAGTTGAGGATTTTTGTAGAACGAGTGTTAAAACCCAAGGCGCAGCCACTAGAGTGACCCTTCACATCCAAAAAAGGAAAATCCCAGGTTGGGAGAAAACTTAAGAGAAGCTTATTTATCTGGTGACCTTCCCCCAGAGTTTCTTGAAGGAAAATAACATCCAGCTTTTCAGACAGACAAAGCCTCTTGAGAGCCAGCTTTTTGTCAGGGTTGGCTAGACCCCTACAATTAAAGGAAAGACAGATCATGGGGGAGAGGAGTGAGGGTTGCTCTTTGCTCTAAGAACCCATTCGATTGGGGATTGGACCCCAGAGGCTACTTCAGCACTAGCCCTTTTAATAGCCTTAGAAATTTTTGATTGAGGCCCACTTGATAGTGGGCGATCATCTAGTGGGCAGGTGGTCCTATCCACAAAGGGTTGGGGAATGGGGGAAGATAGTGAGGGATGCACAATGGGAATAGGACAAACTGATGAACATAACTTATTAACTTCAACTTGAGAGATGACACAGTACAAAGAAGATGATAAATTTACTGAACCTTCAATAGAATGAGAAAAAAGAGGAAGAGTGGAGAAGGAAGTACCCGTGAAAGCCATGTCCCAGGATCTGGATTTTTCAGGGGGTCAATTTGATGCCCTTGCGAAATGGTGAGCTACGGCCTGCTGCGGAGTCAGACTAGAGGGTGGAGTACTTTCTTGGAGGTCCAATTGAGAATTGAAATCTGAATCCAGTGTTTGAGTGGATGCTGAGAACAACACTTTGGCTGGGATTTGATTCTGCCCTGAAATTCTTGGACAGTCTTTGTATAAATGCCCCAATTCGTGACATTTGCGGCAACGGAAGGGAATGCCTTTGTAATCTAGAATTTGCCTTCGAGTGATGTCGCCCATCTGAAGTAGGTAGCTCTCTACAAGACCTTCTCTGGTATCTAGATGCACTAGAATACGTGCCAATGCTAGGCATCCTGTGTCTTGGTAGGTTCTATCATGGTCTAGATAGACACCCAAATCATCTCCTATTACCTTGAAGATTTCTTCCTCCCAAAATTGTAATGGGAGAGCAGGCAATCAGACCTAGATTGGCCCTGCTCCATGATTTTCCTTTCCTGGGTCAAACATTGGCGACCATTGCTTCAATAGCACTGGTGTCATGTTGATGTGCCAGTACCGCATGAGGACCCAGTCTACCTGGTCCAGATGAGTGAAAATAAGATCAAACCAGCCCTTGGAAAGCGAGAGGATACCTGGGAGCTGTATGAGGAGATTCCCCCAAATTTCTGTTGTCCACTTTTGAAGGCATATTGGGGAGTAATTTCGGCCTCTCACCCTTCCAACTAACACTGTGCTCTCCGTGAGGGCCGCTTGAGCCATAGAGATTCCTTCTCCGAAGATTAACCGCCCGTCCCTTTCTCTGCTTTTTGAATTCCTTGATTTTTTTGGATGTTTTGGCCGTGCTTTAGCTGCGTGCTCTCATTCCTCAAGGCCAATGTCTTTTGAATCAGAATGATTTCCTTCCGAAGCGTGGTCCAGCCTGGGAATGTCAATGAAGCAGCCTGAAGGAGGGGCTGAGCCAAATGGTTGGATGCTGTATAGAAGGGGGCAGTCTCGAGGATTCCTACTTGTTTAGGCAACAAACCTTGTGCTGTTTGGCCCAAGTTACTCAGTCCTTCTCCTAAAACACTCACACCACCTTGGGTAATTGTTGCTGCTGGGAAGGCCTGCGACCATATGTTCAGGTCCGACGAGGAAGGAATGGGTAGGAAGGGTAACTCTGGGTCTTCTTCCGGGATGAATATTCCTTCCATAACTATCGGGGGTGGAGTCAATTCTAGGGTTTGCGGAGAGACCGCCATATCTTCCATTTGAGTTATAACTGCCTTGACCCCTGTGGCCGGTAAAATGGCTATCACTGGCATAGTCAATGTTGGAGTTGGTCGGAAGAAATTCACCCAAATATCCTCAGTAGCAAGGGAGTTAGAAGTGTAGACAAGTAGCTGTTCATCCATTCGGGAGCCAGCTGCCCAAGAAAACAGTGCGCTGTTCTACCGCGTCTTCTTGTTGGGGTTATACTTGCCCGAGACCGCCGTTCTTAGCAAAACACCCTTGTGCTCTGCTTCAAACCCTCTTGCAAAAAATGGATTTTGTTTTGACACAAAAAACACAAGGGTTTTTTTTAATGCTCCTGTCAGATTGACCCACAGTCCCATAAGCTTTCAAGAGAAAATGCATGACCCTAGAAGTCCACCCTTGGTTGCAATGTGGAAACTATATTTAGAGTATGAAACCAAGAGGTAAACCAAAAAACAATGGTTTGTAAACTACCCCCTTCAAGTGTAACCAATGTCACTCAAGCCGCAAATTGTGGAGGTTTTTCTAGTTTAATTTATATGCATGTCCTTTGCAATTATTATATTATGACCAATTCATATTTATTTTAGAATTGGATTTATCAAGAATTGAGAGAGATAAAATTTCTTATGTTGTAACTTTTTTTATCATTTTATTCCATATAATGTATTAATTCATTCATATTAAATGATTATAAAAATGATGCCTTAAGAAATTTGATTCCTCTCAGTACTTGATAGATCCAAGTTTAAGATGGATATATGCTAGTTTATTTTTTTAGATATTGCCATGTACATATATATACATATGTAATTTTTTTTGGTAGTTATGTATATATGTATTTATTTATAATTTTGTTGTCATATAATGCTATGTGGCAACATCTCCCCTCCACTAGGATATAAAACACTTGGTGATGCAATCAACTTTAAATAAAGTCTAATATTTTTCATCGTTGTCAACTAATATAAAACAATCACTTTTAAATTTCATTAATAACTCATGAAGATAAATAAGTATTCATTAGTTTTCTCACTTTTTTAATGAAACAGATAGGTTTTTGTATTATCATAAAATTGTATTCAAGGCTAAGTCCTTTTACATTTTCAACAGATATCTCTACTTCTATTTTCACACAAGTCCAAAAATGGCCTTGATTTCTACACCACTAGACTACTTTCTAGATAAATATATTTAAACTACTCGAGAACCTTCCAAAATAATCCTAATACTAAAACATATCTACAAAAAATAATTCAGAAAGACACTGAGACTGGCCTTCATTGTCAAATTTTGTCCCACTTGAAGCCTTTGCTCCCAACTGTGGTGGTTGTTCCTTAGCATAAACATGTATCGGTCCCGCCTCCTCCCTCGCGTCTGAGCCATCACTATTATTCACAACTTCCATCTATATAGGCGAGTCTCCATCAAATCCAGTTTGGCTTGAAGTCCCTCAAATTTACTCTATGACCAAATCTATCTTTTGACCGAGGAGATGCATCTTAGCCTACTGTTATGACATCACCATTTCCCCTTGCTTATTGAGAAGAGTGATTATGTACTCCATTGTCACTAAAATATAGTCCAATTAATAAGTGACCTCCTCATTCTCCCTACCCATCTATGTTTGAGCTTCCTCCTCCATACCTTTACCAACGCCTCGATCAACCTTCTTTGCGACAGGATCTTGCTTCTATTCATTGATCTCTATGTTTAATATTTTAGCCTTATCGGTATTACATAAGATTCTTCTAGGATTTTTTGTCCTTGTTAACCAACGTGACCATTCAATCTCATTAAATTGGTACTATGCAGTCTTCATTGCACTGGGAAAACATTCCCCATGCATTCCTTCCCCATTACCAATCTTTACCACCACCATTAAGTATCTACTATGCAAGCATGTTCTCCACAAAAAAGCCAAACAAGAATTATAATGCAACTCACACTTTCATTCATAAGGATTGATGCCATACCTCCATTTGTCCCAGGCTTTTCATACCATAACAATCCTCGTCTAGGTGTTTAAGGTGGTCCAAGCCCATTCTTTAAATTGAAGTTGTCATTATATAATTTACTGTATTAATTGGAACACCAGTCGAGGCTGAGGCCTGATGTGAATCCAATAGGCCTCCACCACTCTAATTCAACTATAATTGACTCTGGTTCCCTTTATAGCACCATTTGTATAGTCTTTTGGATCTAGTCTCATGGGAAAGGTTTAAATATAGCATCACTTTCATGCTTTTCCAACATCGCTTGTTCCAAATCTACTCCTTTGTTTGCTAGCCCATTTTCCATGGAGTTCAAGTATATATTGACATGATTGAGCTCTACTATGTCAAATTTCCTTATTTTCATTTGTATATTTTGTAAAATTGGAGGTTGTACATTATTGAAATTTTTGTTGAGTTTGATCGTGGTTTGATCACTTGTTGAATGAAAATTAAGGAGTCCTCAAATTCCATCAAATATCAAATTTGTCTCAATATGACCAATTTTAGCCCTGCCACAATGCCAAAAAATCCACTTGATTGTTTGTAGCATTGCCCAACCCCAAAGCATATTGAATCTCTATTTTTCCTCGAGGAAATAGGTAACCCCTCCTGCTCCTACCTCCCCCAATTCTTTATTTTTCTTATTACAGACTAATTAAATGGACATTGTTTTTTTTTTCTTTTCTATTTCCAAGACCAAATTATAATCAAATTAAATATTTGTTGTTATTGCTATTGCCATATGATCAAATTTACAATAATTTTCATTTTATTTCTAACTTAGAAACATGAATTCAAATTTACTTTAAAGTCAATTTATATTTCCTTAACTTTGAAATTGTCTTGTTTTTTTCAAAACCTAAATATGTGTCACTATTATTAGTGACATATGGTAAAATTAACAATATTTTATTTTTCACTAATTTTCAAAATTTTAGTTCTAACTCAAATGCATAAATTTAAATTTACTTTAATGTTGAGTTGCATTTTTTTACTTGAAAACCGACTTGTATTTTTTCTAAAAAGAAAATGTTTGTGACTATGATTAATTACATATGGTAAAATTAACAATCTTCTCTATTTCTAATTCTAATTCAAGAGGATTCCCTATGGCGAGTGAAAAAAAAAGATAATAAATGCATGTTATGAGGTGGCTGATGGACGCCTGATGGGCGATAATGGAACCCTGTATATGGGATGTGCACATGACATTCAACCAACTGTGAACCAATTGAGGTTGTTCATCAAAGTGATTGGAGTCACAAGGATGTAGTTTCTTGTTTTGGGAGAAGGCTCCAAGTATGAGGGAGTTGGAAAAATGATTAGGCACATCATTTGGAATAATCTTTTGCAGAGTAGAGGGACTCAACAACTTCTTGCCTCTTTAGAGAATAATGCAGTAGGATTCCACCTTTTTGCAAAGCTTTTACGACTAGGTCTACTTTTAATCTTCACTTCCCTATCATTTTGGTTGTTGTTTAAACTTTATAGCTAATTAATTTTAGTTCTTTCCTACTAGACGTTTCAAATTCCTCTTGTTCAAATGTCTTTGGGTGTTCTTATTCCTTTACTCTACGTTGTCGGTTGCATTTTGAACCTTTTTCGGGGTCTTGTTTTTTTGGTCTTTGTTTTCAAAGGTTTGAATAACTTTGACCTTCATTCCTATGCTCTAGCTCTTGTTACTTTGTGCATTGGCCCTTGTTACTTTGAGTGGTTTGGGATATCTATTCAAAAGGAGTGCTGAATAGTAGATCACTTTTATGCTTACCCCATGCACATAGTTACCGATCAAATGAGAAAATTACAGATTACCCGTTTTTTTTGAGTAGCAAAAAAATCACCCGATATTGAAAAGTGGTGATTCAATATAAACCTTTTTTTTTGGAGCATATTTTTGACACTTTGAATTTTCTTATGTATCAAGTATGAACATTTTTTTTTAAATGTAAGCGATTTTCATGATGATTTTAAAAAGTGTTGATGCAACATCAGCCCCCTTTTTTTAGAGAGTTTATTTTTGACGCTTTAAATTTTCTAATGTCTTCTTCTTCCCTAAGGTATTATTTTTTAAGTGTTTTTATGTATTTGTGTTTTTATATTTTCCTTTCCATTTTTTTTGTAATGAAATCTTAATTTTTTCGCATAGTTAAAAAATAAAAAAAGGGTGAATATTTTAATGTTAGTATTTTCTATATGTTTATGTAATGTTAATTAATATTTCAATAGACATATAATAATTGTCACTAAAAAAACAATAATTTTAAACATTTGATAAAAGAATACACATTTTCAATATAAATACAATGAAAAAATTACACATTCTGAGACTTTTTGTTAAAAATGACATGTCAAATAAATGATTTATATGGGAAAATTTTAACAAAAAAAATCAAACAAATAGCATTTTTATGAATTTTGTGTTAAAAATTAATAGTAATCACAATTTTTTGACAAAAAGAATGATTCACATAAAAATTAAAGTGAAAAATCAGATAATACAAATATTAAACATATAACAACAATAATCAAATACTCATTCTTCTAAAATCTCAAAATCAAAACATTAGAAGTAAAACTATTGAATATCTCTTAAAATTGAGCTTGATTTGCAAGCATAACTTAATGTTCGTCAACAATATCATATAATCCATGTTCATCATCTTCTAGAGCTTCATTATTTTCTTCTTCCACAATATTTTCTACTTCAGTTTCCTCATTTTCCTCTTCTAATGGATCTTTCATGTCTACAAAACTCCCAAAGTGTCATTTTCCAATCATTCCAGATAACGGTGGTTGAGGTTCCTTTGCCTTTTTTGCCACATGTGATTCATTAAAATCTCCTTTCCTCAAACCAACTTCTTGCATTGCATCTGGAAGAAATTGAAGAGCATTAATTCTTTGTTGAATAAAATTGCATTGTAGTGGGTCTTTTTCAATGGCAATGCAATTTCTTCCTTTTTGTAGGTAACATGCTAGTGTTGTACATAATCATCAAGCACAAAATAAATAAGTAAGTAAATTAGTATAAACTTGAAAATAAATCCAAAACCCAATCAACTTCATTTGAACATTGATGAGTCCCACCAATAGGTGCATTTTGAATATTAATATGTCATCCTCCAGCCTTAAAACTACCCTTATCTTGCATTATTTCACATTTTTCATTAATTTATGCTTAGTAAGAGGATTAGAAGGTGTTTTTCATGGTATGTGGCCTAATGTGGTTTAATTGCATGAAAATGAGGCATTTTTGAGGCTATTGTTATGCAAGGCTCAATGGAGACAACTAGGAGAGAATGTAGGGGATTTTTCCACCTCCTTAACTCCCTAAAATTTGCTTGGTATCCCCATATCCTCTCTCACCAGTTCGAGTTCATTGGCAGTCGAGTGACTCCTAGTCCAAGTGAAGATCAGGGAGGATAAGATCCACCATTTTCGAAATCAAGGAGGGAAACATTCCTATTTTCAAGGGAGTTGTTTTAGCTGCCCTTTTGTATAAATAAACTAGAAGAAGAACTCATTAGGATTCAAAGTTTTTGTTAAGCCAGGTGTAGATATTGAGCTCTAAGCATTGACATTGTTATTTTCAACTTTTATGTGATGTATTAGACTTGCACTTTTTGATAATGAGAAGGTGGATTTTAAGCTGCATCTGAGTTAGTTTTAGAGGGATGAGACCCTTGGGTTTAGGCCCAACCCATAGGCTTTGGTCCCTCTTCTTTTACTTATGTTTCTTCTTGATTCCAAGTAGTTCATTGTTTCTTGAATTTCAGTATAAGTTAACCTATACAATCCTATGGCTGTGACCTCTACATCACCTCTCTTGTGGGAGAATGAGTGGAAGGGTTCACAACCACAACCCAAAAATATTGTGTTTATGATTTCTTAGAAATAGATTAGTATTGGTTGTCCTATTTTACATTTTGTTTTTGTAGTTTATAAGTTAGTTCAATGAGTAGATCAATGGTTTGCATGAATTATATGTCATTTAAATTCAACTCATGTTTCTCATCATAAGTTATTTCATTTTGCAAATGTAAATGGATTCATGCATGTGATTGATTGTAGGGCTGATTTATCTATAGGGAAGGGCACCTTCATCACTTCCATCCTGAGCTCTTTCACGTTCTCCTTCCACCCCCAAGCTTTGGCCTAAAAACCTTGTTTTATAAGCTATTCTATCTAGGTTAGTGAGAGCAATCATCCTAGTGCAAGACAAGCCTCCGAGAGGTCCTAAGCTTGGCTAGGGGCTCAAACCATACTTCTTTAATTTTCTTCAACTACTATTCACCACTCCATACCCTCAAGCCAACGTTTTCACCTTCAAAAACCACTCAGATTGCCCTCCTGTAGCATTACAAGCCTCTTGTAGCAATCACCTATAGCACTAGCAATGTCACCTCGAAGTTTGTAAAAACCTCAGGTTGATAATTTGAGTTGAGGAGCCCTTGGGAGTTGCAACATTCTTGGTGCAATACTAGGGATCACCAATTTTTGGTGCAGTTTCTGGGGAGGTGTCTAGGTAGATGTTGTTTTTTCTCAAGCATTGTTTTCTATTTTGGATACAGTTTTGAAGAAGTAAAATAAAAGAAAAAGAGAAATTTTTTATTTCATGCCCTATAGGAGTAGAGATACTCAAGGAAATATTTTACCAAAAACCCCCACACCCTCAAACAGTCAACCTTCACTCTTCTTCGGTGACTGTCAACTTCCCTCTCTGACTATAGGGGAGTTAGAAGACCCTCTAGGTGAGAAACCTAATTTTTTAAGAACCTATTGGGGAAGAAGAAGAATCCACTTCACCTACCCAAAATATGGCTAAAAACATGGACAATGAGGTTTTGCCTATCTAAGAGACCAATGGAGAGGCTAGAATGAAGAATATAAGCCCTACCTCCCTTCCACACTTCCATGGCTTAACCTATGATGATCCTGATACCTTCATGTTTGAATTTTCTCTTGTCTGTAGGACCTATGACTATGCGTATCATTAACATAAGCTAAATTTATTCTTGTCTACCCTTAAGGATGTAGCCTTACACTGGTTTATGGATCTGCTTGGGGGTAACATCACTACTTGGGCCCAAATGCAACAAGCCTTTAATAACAAGTACAAGGACTAATGTAGGTCCAAATAAACCAAGGAATAAATATTTGAGATGACTCTTGGACTTGATGAATCCCTAGAAGACTATGATGTGAGATCTCAACTCAATTATAGGAGGGCCAACGACACCCTTGATCCTGAATCGCTCAAACTAGTTCTTCAATGATGGATCAGGGAAGACATGTTGGAGACCCTCAACATGCTTTATGGGGGATATATCTATTAGTTATCGTATCATGACATTAAGGCTGTGTTCAAGAATCACTCTAGGGATACTAGAAAGAAGGGTTAGGCTAGTCAAGGCTTGGTCAGTTCCTCTCCCTCCACAATTTCCATTAAGAATGAGATAGGCAACATGTTGGAGGATTTCAAGAGTGAAATGATGCATATATTTTCACTGCAAATGGATACCATGCAAATCAAAATAAAATAGGAGGAAGTAGAAATGCACTAGTTATTTTCTGCCTAAGATGCACCAAAAGACATCCTAGGAACGAGTGCCCCTTAAATGTCATAGAGGTATGCCTAGTCTATGAAGAAAATCATGAAACAAACAAGTTCCCTTCTTTTCTATGCTTAAAAGATGTGTATCAAGGAGAAGAAGGGTGGTCAGAGCAATTTTGTTTCATCAATCAAAGAATACCTCAAGGACTTGGGACATATCAACAAGGCAAGCAAGGTGCACACTACTCTTATTATAATCCAAATCATAATACACCCTTGCAAGCTTGATACTCTTCCACTTACCCATCCTGGTCCACACCCCCTTCTTTGCCTTATGCTCCTCCATATCCTCCTCCACTTTTCAACAATCCTTTTCAGCCATATCCATCCCAATCTTCTCAATGAGTCAACCCATCACAAGAGTAGAGGCTTAAAGTTAACTAACCTCCTGATTTACTATATCCAACCCAACCTCAGCCACAACTCACTCATCCTACTCCACCTAAGCAACCTAAATGCATGCTTGATTGAAGATATTTTGTTTATAGATGCATCAAAATTACATGAAATAGAGCTTATAAACCATGGAACTTAAAAGCACATGAAACAATGTGGAAATAAAACTATAAGCAAGAAACCATGACACAAATATTTGATTACAAAGTTCGTCCAATTTGGACTACGTCTTCGGGTCCTGCTCAATAGTGGGGAGGCCTTAATTCATTAAGTGGAATAAAAAGAGATAAAAGCACAAGAAACATTCTTTACAATCCTTATACCTCCAGTCTGGAAGATGGAAGAAGAATGGAGAGCCCAACTTTAGAAAAAAAAGTACCACTAAAATCCTGTCGAAGAATCGTGCAAAAACGCATATCCGAACACCCAATTCAGATAATCGGTCCTTCTACAACTTCTTGGAACCTCCCTGTTGCTCAAGGCAAAGGTCCCAACCTACTGCCAGGTTAGGGTCTACGTATCAAAGGATTTTTTCTACTTTCCTCCCCACTGAAAGACCTGATTCGCACTTGTCAATGCGTGTAAGGGGGCTCCAATAACAGAGAAGTTCGCAATGAACCTTCTCCAATATTGTACCACACCCAAAAAGCTTCAGACCTCTGTAACATTTGTGGGCTCAGGCCACTTCATAATCACTTCTACTTTAGAGGGATCTTTTTTCAATTTCCCATTACCAACTATGTGACCTAAATAAACTAGGGAGGTTTTCCCAAACTCACACTTTGACATATTTATATACAATTTTTCTTTTTTCAGAACATCAAGAACTTTCTTCACATGACATACATGTTCATCCCATGTCCTACTATACACAGGAATATCTTCCAGATATACAAGCACAAAATTATCAAGAAAATGCCTAAATAGGTCATTTATTACCCGCATAAACATGGCCAGAGCATTGCGTAGTTCGAATGGCATCACCATCCATTCGAACAACACTTGGTTGGTTTTGAATGCATTCTTCCAAACGTCTTGTTCTGCAACTCTAACCTAGTGATATCCACTATGCAAATCTAGTTTGTAAAATAGACAACATTCTTCAACTTATCTAATAATTCATCAATGTGAGGGAGAGGGTATTGATTCTTCACTGTAATTTTTTTTAACACCCTGTAGTATACACACATTCTCCATGTGCCATCTTTCTTTGGCACCAACATGATCAATGAGCCACATGGAGAAGAACTCGGTCTGATGTCCCCTTGATTTAGCAACTCCTACACCTGTTTCTTGACCTCCTCCATCTTGATACAATCCATCCTATACATGCCAATATTTAGTAAAGTAGCATCCTGTTGTAAATGGATCTCATGTTGGATTTCCCATTTTTGGCGAAATCCTCTTGGTTCATGAAACAATCCATCATAGTTAGAAATAATTTCAAACAATTCTTTCTTATGATTAGGATCACAATATTTGAAAGCGTCAACCATCGCAACCTCTTTCACTCTCACTACCATGACCATGCACCCTCTACTAGAATTAACCAGTCATTTAATCTATCATGCATTGACAAGGCTAGCACTAACTTTCATATGATGAGCTTTGAATATATATTCCACCCCGTCCTTCATGAGGTGGTATTTATTTTTGTTTCGAAAGAAAACTGCCTTTTTGTCATATAGATACGGACTTCCCAAGATAATTCCATAGATATCCAAAGGCACAACATCTAACTCTACCTCATCAACTAATTTGGAAGCAATAACAAATCTGGCCCTATCTGGCCCTACACTGCTTGGGTACTTGTAATTTTTCTTTTTCGCTTACCCAACCAAGCAGGTATGGACTTAGATGAGGCTTAGTTTCGAGGCATAACTTTTTCACTAAGGACTCCGATATTAAATTTACCTGGGAACCTAAATCGAACAAAGTTTCCACAATTGTGTGTTTTATAATAACCTTGTTGTGGAATAGTTCAATTCTCTTTTGCTCATTACTTACAAGCTCATTCAAATAACTAGTACTTGCAATTGAATCATAACTATTATTAACAGAAAGAGTACCTTTTGCACCCACGGCTGTGATCAATGTCTCATCACCAGAATCTAATCTAAGGTCTGTTGCGCTGTTGCCACTATCTTCTACTTTCCCTTTCCACTGAATCTCTTTGGTCTTAGCTCTGGATGCAACTTCCAATAGTGGTCCTTGTCATGACCTTCTTTCTAGCAAGGTGTGCAATATGGTGTTGCTCCACTTTCTTGGCTGCGACGATCTTCTTAGCCTTCCCCTTGCCTTTCTTCTAGAATTTTCCATGCTGAGGGTTGAGTGGTGTTTTCTTGGCTTGATCATCCCCGTCATTCTTTCCTTAGCTTTCGAGATTAATCACCTTTACACTGGCCACAAAAATTGTAGTAGGCTCGAACAATAACATTGAGTGTCTTATGTAACTATGTAGTGCACCAACATACTTAGTTACAATCTTGAGATAATATATTAAGATACCCAAATTTAATGCTTGCTTCCGAAATTCTTCAGTGAAGTTTTACACATTTTGGCCTTTACCTTGCCTTAGATATTGCCATTCCATTAGTACCTTTTTTTATAACCCAAAGGGTAAAATTGGTCTTTTAATGCAGAAATAACACTAGACCAAGAGGAAAGAAGGTTACCCGACTTTTTTCTGCGCTTCTGAAACTTGCTCTCCCAGCAAACGAGAGCAGTGCCACTCAGTGAAAGAGATGCTAATTGGACCTTTGCCTCATCTTGTTTGATCTGCTGAATCCGGTAGTATACCTCTATCTGTCTTATCCAATTATTAAGTTTTTCTACACTACACTGTCCATTGTACATGGGCAGGTCAAACTTTACATCTAGCTTGAAGAACGATTTCTTAGATGTATGTTTGGAATCTCGATTAGAGTGATGAGAAATATCACTTGAAGAAGGAGAGGGAGGAGGCTCTTCTCCACCACCTTCATGATTTGCTGATCTATTATCATCGACACCTTCCTTCTCGTGCCCAAGTGCCTTCTCATACTCTAAAAACAACTTGTCCACTTTCTCTGCCATATTGTAGAATACCTTGCGTAAATTTTTTTCCTCTTCCCAACAAGCTTATTCATTGGCCATGTTTCATCTTCGCTATGCATGTCCTGATTCAGGATCAAAGGACTTAAGCATTCCTTCTCCTTTTCACATCTTGTTCCGGGTTAGCATAAACTCCTACAATTCGCATCTACAAAGACCTGCTCTGATACCTAACTTGATCCAAGATATTTTTCTTATAGATGCATCAGAATTACATGAAGCAGAGCTTATAAACCATGGAACTGAAAAGAACACGGAATAATGCGGAAATAATGTGATAAGCAAGAAACCATGATACAAATATTTTAGTACGTAGTTCATCTAATTTGGACTACGTCTTCGGGCCTTGCTCAATAGTGGGGAGGCCTTTATTCATTAAGTGACATAAAAAGAGATAAAAGTAAAAGAAACATTATTTACAATCCTTATACCTCCAAGATGGAAGATGGAAGAAGAATGGAGAGCCCAACTTTAGAAATAGACAGTACCAATGAAATCCTGGTGAAAAATCGTGCAAAAATGCCTATCCGAACACCCAATTCAGATAATCAGGCTTTCTACAACTTCTCAGAACCTCCCTTCTACTCAAGGCAAGGTTTTGGCCTGCTGCTAGGTCAGGGTCTGTTGTGAACGATGGCTTCTCAACTAATCTACCAGTCCTCTCTCCCCTTTCTCTGACATAGATAGTCCTTTATATATGCTAGTGGTAAACCCGTCAACTCCTGGGTAGTTCTAAACAATAGACCAAGTTTAGTAGGTGGGTTTGCTTCTTAATACAAGAATCTTCGGTCCCACATGATATGCGGCAACAATCCTTATAAACATGGAAAAAGTTTTAACCGTGCATTTTTAAATCGATGACTTTCACTATCGGCGGTTCCCCATCGCGTTTCCAATCGATGGCCAATGCAAAGCTGATGCAACAATTTCCCTGCGATAACTGTGGACCCGATGACTTATTAAAAATAGTTCAATATATATATCGAGCCTCATCGCAAATCGTAATGGACGTGGAACCGGGGTTCACACTCCATACTATTGCTCCCCTTCTGTGAACTGCGATTGTATTATATCACATCACAACTAGACTCTGCCAGGGCCGATTTCTAAACACTTGATCCCCTCCAATCCATGATATATGATATCATGATCACAACCTGGGATCTTGTTGGGGGCTGCTTCACAAGCATTTTGCATTTTTGCGATGGGCGATTACAATTTGATCACATCGCAACCATAACTCTCTTGGGCCAATTTTCTTTAAGCGCAACCTCTTCCTCCTGCGATCTATGATATGCAGGACCAATGGTAGCCTGCCACTTGGTGCTCCCCCATTCACTGAGAGTGTCTACCACATCATCTCCTCCTGCCACTTGTTCAAGTCAAACAGAAACTTTGACTTGCTCTAACTTCTTAATATGAACTCGGATTTGAGTGTTGTTCACACCACTGGAATCAGGATGACGAGCACTTTGATCCAATGCTAAGTTTATTCAAATTATGCCACTCTGAGTTTTGAGAATTTTACCATGCCACTGCTACTTTTTGAATATCCACATGGATTAATGCTCAACCAAATTCGAACCCTAACAACAAGTAATTTGAACAGGTCTACAGTGGGTTGAAATCTAGAAGATCAACCTTTGGTCTGGGAGAGTGCTTCCAGATAACTGTCCACCTTCTCCACTTGAAGAGCTTGAAGGAGATAAGGAAGAGAGTGTTACTAAAGTCAATCCACCTCCTTTTCCTGAGAGGTTGATCCACCCTAGCCAACACATCCCAGAAGAGGTTGAAGTTTTGGGACAATTGAAGAATTTGTGTGTTAAAATACCCCTTCTCCAGGTTATTAAATACGTTCCCATCTATAATACACCCATCAAGGAGAAATGTTTGAAACATCTCGAGAGAAGAAAAAGAGACACCCCCACCATAAATGTTTTTGGGAAATTATCTGATTTGATGCTTGGGAGGGTAATCTTCCCGAAATATATAGACCCTGGAAGCCCTGTAGTAGATGTGCACATTGATGGCCTTATAGTCCATAACACCCTGATTGATCTTGGGACTGCCATCAATGTGATGACTAAGGAAACCATGCTAAAGCTAAACCTCCAAGGAGATTTGAGAAATACCACCACAATACTGCAACTTGCAGACAAATCCATAGTAGCTCACAATGGAGTTGTTGAAGATGTTATGGTCTCCATTGACTCTTGGGAGTATCCTACTGATTTCCTAGTTCTCCATCCCAAAACCAAGTTCAATGGCTATCCTCTCATCTTCATAAGTCCAAGGTTAGCCACTGCTAATGCTTACATCAGTTGTAGGGATGGGAACATGACCATTAAGAATGGACATTTGCCTGAAAAATTGGTATTGTATCCTCTTGCTCAGCCTTCCATTGAGCATGACTTACCGTTGTGGCTAGAAGAGGATGAAGAAAATGAACTATACCACCCCTCACCTGATATGTACTTTGGACATCATTATAGGAGGGGGAAAACGTGATGAAGATGATCTCATTAACCACATCCTTCATAATTAACCTCCCACTCCAATACCCATTGATGAGTTAATGAAATGATCTGAGAGTAATACTTGGGATGACTTATGCCCTATTAACTCAAGTCCAGACCATGTCAAGGATGTAGAGTTTCACCCATCCAAAACCTTAAAGATCAACCCTTCTCTCTCATCCAAATAGGAAGAGCAATTGTGCAAAGTGCTAAGGCAACACTTGGATGATTTTGCTTGAGACTATAAGGAAATGAAAGATATGCATCCCTCAGTGTGTACCCATCATATTTACATCAAGGAGGGATGCAATCCTGTGCGCAAAACTTAGAGGAGGATGAACCTAACTCTTAAGGATATTATGAAAGAAGAACTGCAAAAAATATTGGATGCACGGTTTATATACATTATTTCAGATAGTGAGTGGGTATCACCTCTTGTGTTAGTTCCCAGGAAGAATGGGAAGTGGAGGATCTATGTGGATTATAGGGAGCTCAACAAGGCCACAAAGAAGGAACATTTTCCCTTTCCCTTCATTGACCAAGTCCTAGATGGCCTTGCAGGGAAGAAATTCTTCTCGTTCTCGGATGGATTTCGTGGATATAATCAAATCCAGATTAGCCTTGAAGACCAAGAAAAGATGACATTCACATGTCCTTAGGGTACCTTTTCTTATATATTCCTTCCATTTGGTTTATGCAATGCCCCTGCTACTTTCGAGAGGGCCGTTTTGAGTATTTTGCCTGAATTGGTTCATGAATATATGGAAATCTACATGGATCATTTCACTCCTTATGGATGTGACTTCCATGAAGCTCTCTCCAATCTGTGCAAGGTTTTTAAAAAATGCATTGAAATGGATCTCTCTGTTAGCCCTAAGAAATGTGAGTTCTTGATGAATGAGGGGACTTTCCTTGGCCATTCCATCTCCAAGGAAGGGATACAGGTGAACCTAAACAAAATTTCTATCATCAAAATGGTCCCTATCCCTCAGAAGCAAAGGGATGTCAGGAGCTTCTTGGGACTAGCAAGGTATTATATGAGATTCATACAAGACTTTAGTAAAGTGGCTTCACTTTTGTTTGGTTTACTGGAGAAAGATGTAGATTTTTGTTGGACCAACAATTTTCAAGAGGCCCTTGAAGTGTTGAAAGAAAAGTTGACTACTGCACCCATCCTAAGAGGTCCCAACTAGGAATTTCCTTTCCATATCCATACTAATGCATCAGACAAAGCTATGGGGGGGGGCGGGGGGGCATTGGGACAATAGAGGATAAGTTTCCTTATGCCATTTACTTAATTAGTAATAATTTGTTTAAAGCTGACTTGAATTAAACTCACTGAAAATAGCTCTTAGTTGTAGTACATTCTTTAAACAAATTTAGGCACTATATAACTAGGTACCAAAATTTTGTTCATACTGATCATGCAGCTATTAAATATTTGATGAACAAGCCTAATGTTAATGCTAGGATATTTAGGTGGTTGTTATTGCTACAACAATTTGATTTCACTATCATTGACAAACCAGGAAAAGAAAATGTGGTTGCAGATTTTTTGTCTAGGTTAAC
The DNA here is from genome assembly GCA_000404065.3 of Pinus taeda. NCBI lineage: Eukaryota > Viridiplantae > Streptophyta > Pinopsida > Pinales > Pinaceae > Pinus > Pinus taeda. The sequence goes on from APFE031378123.1 coordinate 188,324, forward strand.
CTTGCCTACAGGTAAAGAAGAGATGGTGGATGGTCAACTGCTAGATGAGCACCTCTTTTCTATCACGGTGTTTTCTCCCTAGTTTGATGATATAGCAAACTACTTGGTTACTCAGAGGTTCCCTCCTAATCTATCACCTAGGGAGAAAACCAAGATTGTAAGGAAAAACTCCCCTTTCACTTGGATTGGGGGAAATATTTTTATATTGGGACCATATCAAATATTGAGGAGATGTGTAAGAGAGGAGGACGTCTTTAACATCCTTTCATCATGTCATGATGGTCATTGTGGAGGTCATTTTGATGCAAAAAGGTCAACCTTTAAAGTTTTACAGGTTGGTTACTATTAGCCAACCTTCCATCAATATGCAAGGAGATATACCACTAGATGTGATCAGTGCCAAAGAATGGGAAAACCCACACCCAGGGATGAAATTCCCCTACAATCTCAAGTGGCGTTACAGTCAATTGGCAAGTGGGGAATGTATTTCATTGGTCCAATTGATCCACCATCACGGAAGAGAAAGTACATAATTGTGTGCACTAATTACTTGAAAAAGTGGGCTGAGACAAAGACAATCAAAGCAACAACTGATTAGAAAGTGGCATAATTTTTAAGAGAGAATATCTTCTATAAGTTTGGGTACCCAATGGAGGTAGTCACTAATCAAGGAGCACAATTCACATGCAATTTGATTGAGGATCTCATGAGGCAACACCATATCAAGAACAAGACATCCGCTACCTATCATCCTCAAGAAAATGGGCAAGTAAAGGTCAAAAACAAAGCACTGGAGAGTATCCTCATCAAATTTATTAACAACAAAAAGAAATATTGGGCAGAGAGACTAGTAGAGGCTACTTGGGCCTACAATACCACTTGAAAAACCACCACTGGATTCACTCCATATGATTTGGTTTATGGGAAGAAATCTATGCTTTCAATTGAGTTTGAATATAACACTTTGACAATGGAAGATCAGTTGGACTTAGACATCACGACATCATAGCAAGAAAGGTTGCTCCAACTAAATGGCTTAGATGAGTTTAGAATGCAAGCTCTCTTACACACTGAAGTCATACAGTTGCAAAGGAAGGTATGCCATGATAAGTGTATCAAGGAAAATAATTTTCGAGAAGGGGATTGGGCCATGTTATATGATTCTAGGTTCAAATATTTTAAATCAATCTAATGAAAGATGGTTGGGCCCATACCTAGTGGAAAAATGTCATGAAAATGGATCTGTCCAAATCAGAACCATTTACGAGGAAGGCATCCCCTTTCTTGTAAATGGTTACAGGTTGAAGTTATATAGAAGTCCTCTATCCAAGGAGGAATTCATCAATTCATTCAGCAAAGAATTGAATGTGATTGGGAGTTTCATAGCTTCCAGTCCACAACACTTTTAGAAATTTTGTTTAAAAAAAAGAGAGAAAAATAAAAGGCCTGGATGGAAACCTCTATGAGGTATCTGGGGCCAACTCCTGGGTTGAAAACATCTTTGAGGCAGCCTAGGAGAAAAAAAAAAGAAAAAAAATAATAAAGATCCCTAGGTGAAAACCTCTCTTGAGGCACCTAGGGCAGGCATGCAGGTTGAAAAAGATCCTCTGAGGCAACTTGTGTGTCTCAAGAAAAAGGAAAAAAAAAAAAAGAGAGAAAAGAAAAGAGGAAAAGGACAAAGCTTATATCCTATTTTCTAACCTTTCTTTTGTTTTGCAGAGTTGTACAGAGTGGTGGATTTCGTGGTTACAAGCCAAGACCTACAGGCTTCCATCCATTCCTCTATCCATACAACACATATCCATCCTCTCCATTCACATTTCTGTCTCTCTCCACGATCCTATCATCAAGAAATATAAAATTCACCTCCTCTCTGCCCTGCGACAAGAAGGAACTGTGTTGCTATAGGAAGGTCCTTTAATGCTATAGGAGGAGTCTGTGGAGCAACAAGAGGTATATCTGAGGATGAAAGTAATCCAAAATACCATCCTCACTCTGAGAAATGGAAAATAGGGTCCTCCTATGACTTTTCCATCTCTAATCCATCACCCATCCACTCATTTCACCAAAAGTTTGCTCAAACTTATCCACTCTGTTCTTCCCTAAAAAATCATAGAATCTATCACTTTCTATCTCTACAATGCCTACACTACTCCTCCATGATTCTAACATGATCCTCATCACTCATCATCATCTCCCTCATATCCCTCATTCCAACTGAAGACTTAAAGGGGAGAACAAGAGAATGCTACAGGAACAAACTCTTCTTGTACCAACCTGTACAACCACACAACAAACACTGATATTATGTTTTTTTTTCACCACCAAAAGGGATTATGAAGCTTGATTTTCATCCATGAAGAGACACCTCATTATCAGGGAGCCTTTCCATGAACAATAGTAGTTTAAATATTAGAAAAAGCACCTACAAACACACAACAATAATAACAGCCAAGGCAACATAAAAAAATGAAGACATGCACATGAAATAAGTCAAAGAGGTCAATTCCCTTGTTCATAATGATGTATGGTCCAGCTCCAGCATGCAAGTCTTTGTAGCAGATTGATCCATAGGTATTCTCAGGTATGGAAACCATAACCTCCTCCCTATGCATAAAAATGAAAAAAATGTGTTTTAAGCGAGAAAAGGTGTTTTAATATGTTAGAGGTGGCTAGTGAACTTGGCCACCCTCTACTATTCAACTCAAGTGTGAGATAAGTTACCCGTGCAATGTGGAAATGTCAACTCAAAACAAACTGGTATCCTCGAAGAGTGGGGTGATAATCATAAGGAGGGAGAGATGATGACAATTAGTGGGGACAATGGTCCAAAAGAAGAAACTCTAGTTAATGCCAAGTCACCATATTGCTCCAAGATTTTAACCAAAAAAAGATATTATGTGTTGGATCAACTCCATTTACACCATCACTTATTCCAAAAATTGGTGGAGGAAGGATGAGCTAGTGCATCGAGTCGCTAGAGTGCCACTGAGGAGTTTCGAACCCTACCTTCACAGTGCTACATGAGAAAGCTACAGGCAGGTCTGCAGTTGCTACAAGAGGGCCGAAAGGAGCTACAAGAGAAACTGAGAGGAGAAAAAGGAGTCACAATGGCTCAATAATCTCTCAAAAACTTCATGCACACCCATAATTTCTCAGACAATAAGTAAGTGATACCCTCCTCCTTTATTTCTACACCCAATTTCATGAATAGTCTGCTTGAAATTAAGAGCATATAACAGTCAATTGATTAGTAGGGGATCCTTTTGGAGGATGTTGTGGTTAAGATAAAATAAATAGCTTGGTGAATGTAGCTTTGAGCACCCTTCTTCCTCACTATCACCAAGCACTGTGCCATTGTTTCACCACTAAGACTGCATGAATTTCGAAATTATACACCTACATAACATTAAGGAGTAATAGAGAAGAAATGGGGGGAGTATTTAACATAAGGGAACCCTCAAATACTAGGAAAATTCACCAACACCCTACTGTAGTTGACATATTCAGAAACCCCTAGTGGTTGGGCTTCTTTGAGTTGCTAAAGGGGTATGATGATGGCCTTGCCCATGAATTTTCGACAACATTACACTCTCAAGGGGAAGAAAGTGCCACAACCGTTGTCAGAGAGCTAGCCATTTCTCTTAGTCCAAAAACTATTAGCAAAGTAACCACCTTTCCTCTAGGAATGAGATGGAGCAAAGAAGACAGGCAAGTGTCACAAATAGGAAAAACTTCTCTCTTTCAAAAGAGAAGCCTGTATAATACAAGAATGGAGTGAGGAGAGAAAGTCTGCCTTACCCTTGGGATGGGGTAGCCTACCATATCCTTAAATACATATCTTGTGAAGGGAGATTAAGTGTAGTTTATGCCTACCACTGTTGCTCCAAGAGCTGAGATTCAAGGCAGACTTACCCTTTCTCAAAGACTTAGTGTCCCTCATTTTCTTATGCAATAAATCATGGAGATGAGTTAGAAGGTAAGGGAAGGAACATTGATATTTAGCTCACCATGGCCTCATGAAATTGATAGTGGTATACGCTTTGAACCATTTGAAAATACATGTCCTATGGAACAAATTTGTAGACATGGATAGGGAGACTTTCATAGAAACACAAACCCTCACACTAGGAGAAATCCAACCTCTAATGTTGGAGGAAGAGAGTGAAAAATAGAGGAAGAAGAAGGGACAAAGACAGAAGAGGAAGGGGCAACAAGGTTAGAAGAAGAAGAAAGAGATACTGAAGAGAAGGAAATAAGAATAGAAGGAGAAGAAACAAATGCATAAGAGATAGAGGCATCAAAGATAGAGGAAGGAGAATTAGAGATGAAAGGAGAAGAGAAGGAGAAGAAATAATGAGCTCCGAGAATACTTCTTCACCCCAAGGGACATAAGAAACTGAACAAGAAGTGGCTGCAACCTTAGTGACATTGGGAACTCCTGTCAAGCTAAAAAGGAAGAAATCATAGCCAAGTCAAATGTATTTTATAACCATGAAGAGCACTAGAATTAGAAAAGGAAAACCAAAAATTCCTACAAGGGTTCCTATAATTATTGACAAGTCATCAATAAACAAAAAGAAATAGGACCCAATGAGGGAAAAATTGAGGAGGTCACTCCTCCTAGAACAAAAAAAAAGTCACCCATAGCACTTATGAGTAGGCATACCACTAGGTCTATCACCATCAAGAAGCCAAGGACAGAATCTGAATTTGAGGAAGCGGAAGAAGAGAAGCTACAAGAGAGCCATGGTTTGCTATGGGAGGGGAAGAATTTGCTACAGGAAGAACATGGGAAGCTACAGGAGCCCAAGAAATATTCACAAGAGGTGACCACCACCTCAAAAACTATTTGAAAAGACCTACAAGAGCTCCAAGAACCTAGCCCATAGCATATCTTGAGCTCCTACTACAAATTCATTGAAGGATGGAGGATTATCCCCAAAAAATTTGCAGTCCCACTCCTTTATGAGCTAAAGATATAAAGAGGAAGAACCCACAGGTGGATGCAAATTTCTAAATCTAAGAAGATATAGGATGTAGGCCTGATGGAAAAAAAGGTCATTGAAATGATCAAAGAGTGAAGTGAGCTGATAATGAGAGATTCTATAATGAAGGAGCAACTACAAGCAAAAAATATGAGGTTGAGAGAGAGGCTGTATGAGAAAGAAACACAACTTCCCACCATGGAAGCATTGCAATGTAGAAAACCATCAAAGTCTTATGCCCTCTTTCTTAAAGAACATCGGCCGCAATTCCAAATCAAACCTTGGCACATCATGGATCTATGCCCTTTCAGGGTTACAAACAATTCATTGAATTTTGTAGCCAAGCTAACATGGAAGACAAAGAAAAAAATGGCTGAATTTTGCATGAACAACCTCACTATGACAAATATGATTTTTTGGGATCCCAACGGAACACTGGGAGATATACAACTGCTGGCCTTAGCATCCTAGATGACTCATGAGGAGACAAGAGCTGAGGAAGTGAAAAGGGTAATGAAAAGGGAAGAAAAGGAACTATTGTATATTAGGGTAGAGCTAGTGAGCCCAAGGGATATCATTAGTCATCATGGCCTCATCTCCAATGTTGCTACTTTAGCACCTAAATACCTTACCAACCAGGAGAAATCCATCCTACACTTTGAAGACACATTCACATTGTTGGGAACAGAAAGCCTGCAAGCTTGCCAAAAGAGATGACATGCCTTACCCTATAGTCTATAGATCAGAGAATATCACTCTCCTGAAAGGCTAAGTAATTCCTTGGGGATAATACCATTATACAAGAGGATCATGCATAGGATGAAAGTCAGGTGGATAGGACTCAAGCTCAATCCACCCTTGCTGCTAGGTTTATAAGAAGGAAGATATGAAGCAAAAGAGTAGAAGGAATGGACATAAATAGAGAAGAATGAATGTTTTTACCCCTAAGAGGGAAAACCTTATGGGGAGCCTTGGGATGTCAGGGAGGCCACCAGGGCCATGAAAGAGTTGCACATGTATGACTCAGTTTCTTAGAGGATGAGAAACACCTTCATCAAGGGGGTTGTTATCACCAAAAAATTGATCACCTAGCCTAAATTACTGGATGGATCAAAGTATACCATGTAAAGCCAATTTTACCCTAATAAAATTGCTTTCACTATGAGAAATTACCTAATAAACCACCTTTATTAAGTAATTTATAGTTAAACCCATGAAGAATAATTAAATAAATCATTATTTATTTGATTTTCTTCTAGGAATAATTAATTAAACCATTGTTTATTATTATTCCTTGTTAAATTTGACCCAATCATGAAAAATAATCAGACAAATCATTATTTATCTTATTTTTATCTAAGAATAACTAATTAAGTGAAATTTTTGGCCGACACATTTCGAACCACACTTCTTGGTTCGAAATGCGTTGGCCAAAAATTTCTCTTATGTGATTTCTACTGAAAGACTTTGCTTAATTCATTATGGATCACAAAAGCTTAAATACAGAAATAACTAATTAATCATTGATTAATTACTATTTTTTGTTAAATTTGACTAAATCCCTAGGGAATAATTAAATATATCATTATTTGTTTATTATTCCTTAATTAATTCATTGAGATAATAAATAAATCATTTATTTGTTTATTATTTCCAAATAAAAGTTTAAATACTTTTTCCCTCCTAAACAAATTTAATAAAATATTCTAAGTGGTAATTCCAAGGATGAGATCAATAATATTTTATTATTGCTCCTTATTCGAGGATAACTCAATATTTTGTTATAAATAGGAGGGTTTTCAATTCATTATTCACTTTTGATTATTTTCATTGTTGCACTCACTGTTGTAACTCTGATTATTTTCATTGTTGCACACCATATTTTGCTGGGTTTATGCATTATAGAGGAGAGAGACTCTACATAAGTTGAAAGCATTTAAGGATAGCTAAGAACCCATCCCATAGATGGGGACTGGTAACATTTATCTGTTCTCTTCACAGGTGTTATAATAAAATCATTCTTTACATATCTAGTTTCCATTAGATGTTTTGGTTTATTACTCTTTCTTTCATTGTTTAACTATGATCGTAACATAGATACAAATTTTTGTAGGTTTTGTTTCTATCAATAGCTGTAGATCTACAATGTTTAGCAATCATTTCTATTCTTGATATTGTTTGTCATCCACAATCTTAAGTGGGTTCTTTTCTTACATCATTGAGAAGAAAACACTACAACAAATTGGCGCATCCACCTGTGTGATGTCCACTGTTGTTTGGAAACAACTCAAATCACCGAGTTGTCCCCCTCCACCATCACTTTGTGTGCTTAGGATGGAAACTCCTCCTAGCCCCTTTGCATGTACTGCAACTGTCTAGTGACCCTTGCTGGCAAGACCATCCATGTCGATATCGAAGTCATTGATGCCCCTTTGGATTACAAGATCCTCTTAGGTCGTAGTTACACGTATGCCATGTTAGTTCTTGCATCTCTGGTGTTCCGCAAGATGTGATTCCCCCATGAAGGGAAGATCGTTACCATTGATCAGTTGACTTACTACGAGCCGACATCCGTGACCTCCCTCGAGTCCATCATCTCGTCGATGCCTGACAACCAGTCTTCAATTCCTTGAACCAGTGTCTCACCCATAATGTATAAAGATTCCTCATTGTTGGGTGCCTTCCCTAATCCTCCCCCTCCCATTTCTGAACCTGCTTCCATGAGTGTTTGTATGTTACAAGTGTCATAGGCTGCCCTTAAGTAGTCTGGTACACCTGATCAACAACTGGCTCCTTAGCATCTTGCTGTTTCTCTTCCAGCTGAACCCTCTGGAACCACTCCCCCAGGACCTACTCCACTTGTGGGTGCCTCTCCTATGTTCTCTCCAGGAACTGTTCCTCCAAGTCTTAACCATCTAGGAGTTATTTCACCGGGACATTATCCTGCCAGCTAGACACCTTTCTTATTCCCCCCTCCAAGAGTTTTTTCTATACCTATCATGGCTTCGCTGGTCCTTCCTAACATAACTCTCAAGATCCCAGTATGGTACATAGATCCCCCTGCAAACATTCCACCTGGTTAGCCAAGATCGTATCATGCTTTGACCCCAGTTCAACTAGTCCCCATGACCCTTGCGGCTACTGTTACACAATATTTTGTCACCGTCACTGTTACCCCTTCTCCCATACATTGGAGGACCTATTCTGGGACCTGTGAGAAGTGACATGACTTGAAAACACTTGCTTTGTATCCCTTAAAGTGTGTATTCTATATGCCCTGAAGACACCTTCTGCAAAATACCCAAAAATATAGCCCTTTCTCCATTGGCGCTGTTCCACAGTGTATTGCTCGTGCCAATGGGGTAAATCCCCTAAAGAGGGCGCGCCATTTGGTGCTCTGTCTCAGAGTCGCACTAGCGCCAACCCAGTTGGGTAAAGTTTTTAACCATCAAACTTCCGAAGTTTCTTTCCACCTTATCTATAAGCTAATTCCAGTTTGAATTGGTTTAGTTGGGCTTCATATCTCCCAAGGAGGGAAGTAGTTCTCCACCTCTCATGGAAGCTTCCTAATGATAAGGACAATCCCATGAATCAAGTGGATGGTCTTATCTACTCCTCCTATCTCTATATAAGCTTGTTCCTTCCCCTTTGACAAGCTAGTTGGTAATTCTTGGTTAATAATTCTACTTTTCAAGCTCCCAAAGTCTGAGGATTGCTAAGCTCATCTTGCAAGAGGTCTTGTGTATCCCTATGAGGCTAAATCTTTAAGGAGGAGATCCATGTACAAGTGATCAAGGAGAGAGAGGCTTATTCCCATCCCTACAAGATTTGCAAGGCATGTGTTGCTGATTCACCCAGCCAAAGGAGGATTCAACGTCAGAAATTGGTTGTATTCTCTTTTGTTTTATCAATAATAATAAACGACTATCATTATGGTTCCACTCATGTGTCTTTATTACGATGTTTGAGTTGTATCCTTTCTGACTGATACATAGTTTCATTTCCCGGATTTTAAGCTTTTATTTGTCTTGTTATTTGCATGTGCAAGTGTCTATTCATGGAGATCGTGACGATTGTGACCAGCTGAAGCGAAAGAACGGAAGCGACGACCCTTCTACGAATATAAGCGTTGGATTCAAGGTAGGCTCTCATCTTGGCCTTTATTTTGCAATTAGGAACCTGCGTGTTAGCATTGTTTGATTGTTTCTAGACCTCAGTTAGGCTAGTGGGATCGCCTTTGTCCGTAGAGGGGATTTACCTACACAACAATTTGGCGACTCCGCTGGGGAGTTGGCTTTTGCCTTGTTTGTTTATCTTGTCTTGTTGTTTGATTTGTGAACTATTAGACGGAGTCTGAAGTCTGGCCAGATAGCCTTCGAAATGCTATTGTTTTGCATTAGCGAAGTATATCAATGCTACTTCAGTCCATCTTCGGTTTTGTTTGCAAATTGAACAACTTGGGACTAGCCTTGTTCCTTGATTGTTTCCTTGGTTTCTCCCGCTTGTTTTGCTTTCTGGGTTGGATACCTGTGTTGTTTTTTCCTCTTGAAAGTACTTAGGTATTGTTGGTTTAGCCTTGGCTCTTGTGTTTTTTATTTTCCATAGCAAACTCGACTGGCACTAGTTTATAGCGTAACAGTCGCGCTAGTTGGCGCAAGTTGCACATTGACAACTCGCGCCAATCCTGAAAGGCGCTAGTTGCAGCTTGACAGTCACGCCAGGCCTGTAAACTTTTGAAGTTTGCTTGGTTCTTCATTTTTTGAGCTTTGGTTTCATCCTAAGTGCCTTTATCAGACTACTTTGGTGTGTTAGAGTGTGATTTGACTGGTTTCGATCCCTACCCTCTGAGTGTTTGCTTTTTCCTACCGATTTCGCATTTTTAGCCCTAGGGCATCTAGTGGCCTTGTGAATCGAGCCTTCCTAAGGTGTTTCGATCTTTTTGTTGTCCAGTCGACTCTTTTGTATGCTCCCTTACACTTGTTTGGTAGTCGTGAATCATTTCGTTGCGTTATTTAGGTGGTTTGCTTCGTCTTCACTTGAATTCTGCTTCGTCTCACTTTGAGCCCAGATCACACGGCTCATTGTTGTCTTTGGGACCTTTTTGATTCTTCGGATGTTTGATTTGTGTTTTGAGGAACTAAACGTGTGTGTATTGGTTGGAATTTGTTAGTGCTATTTCTCAAAAAACTCTTTAGTGCATTTCGCCATTTTTGAAAAACAAAATCTCTTTTGCCTTGAAACAGTTAATGAAAGTTAGGACTTTTCATTTTGATTAGTAAATTAGTGATCTTAAAGAAAAGTTTAGTGATTTGCATTAGCTGCATTAGGGAAACCCTTTGTTGTTTGTGATCGTTTCGTTTGCATGAAAGCTCTCTAACTCTTTTGTAATTAGCGTTCACCGAATGGAATGACATGTTTTGGCATATAGAGTGCATTTAGGGATTTTGAGAAATTACATACGGTAGGACCTGAAAACCGAAACTTAACTCAAGATTAGCTTTAAAATAAATCGAATGAACTTAAAAACGCATTGGAACATAACGCTCACATTCTAGAGGTCTAGGCTAGAGACGTGCTTCGACGTCGTTAAACCTAGTCACTTTTGTTCTCACATTAAGGTTGGGTGATTCCTCCTTGTGTGATTCAACTGTGGTCTAGTACGGACTTGTGCTCCCACGTACCATCACGTATATATGGGGAGACTCCACTAGGTTATCATCGTTGATCCACAGGAAGCCGTGTCTGTCGCCTTACAGCCCGTAACGCACCGAACACAACATTCGGGAAGATTGACTGCCGTACGGAAAGTCCTTGGCTTTCATATGATCGCTAAGGTGTATATGCAGTTTTACGGATTGTCTGGTAAACCCCTTGCCTAGTTCCTCCAGAGCAGTCAATTTTTGATCCTTTTCGGACTCCTTAAAAGAAAAGGCTCTATTGAGCATTTGTCACTTCAGGCTCGTTAAATATTTGAAGGCGACTAGAGTCATTTTTTGTCCTTTTCTCGCCTCTTAAAACATGAAAAGGTCAAGTTGTGTCCTAATGTCTTAAAAATTTATTCGACTATCATTAGCTTGTCTAGGATTTTTGTTTGATTCGATCATCCTGGCGGATCCATCGATCCCGTCTCCCGTCCCGAGTGACCAAGGATCTCCTTCTTCTGCTGCTCCTAAGACACCGGTTTGTGGTGACGCTTTCCCTGTTATTCCAAGTGTCCAACCGTTGAACTCTCGTGCTCCAGAGGACGAGCTTTACGACTTGTTTTGGAACCCTGTTTGGGAGCCTTCTGAAGAGGATTTTCCCTCTACTCCTATTGGTGTTTCGTCCCCGATGGCTTCTTCCGATATGGAAGACACATCTCCTATATCGAGTGGAACACCCATTATGTTGAGTATTGAGACTCCCATCCTGGCCACATCCCCGGTTATCTCTACGCCCTACACTGTTACACCTCTCGGTATCACAGTGTCGACATGCTATAGATCTCTAAGGGATGCTATGGGCTCTGTGAGTTCCTCTTCTATGTGGGATAATAACATTGTCCCCACTATGGGACCTTTTGTTTCCCAAGTTCACCATACCGCTGTCACGTCAGTTCCGACCAATCCGACCATTTGTGTCGCATCATCAACTCCAGTTGCTAGTGCCATTACGGCATCTTCCGTCGTACCTACTGTTGCCGGCCCATCTCGTGGCCTGGTACGTAGTGGTCAATCGGCACATGCTGCCAGAGTTGTTCATCCTGCAAGCGGTGCCTTGCCTTCTTCTGATGCCATTTCAGCAGGGGGGGCATATTCTCAGTACTTGCATGCTGTCCAAAATCCAGGCAGGCAAGGCCCTTATTATGATCCTGTCAATCATTATTTATATACCTCCTTGCCAGCCCAACCCACTGTAGAAGGTACCATTCCATTGAATGTGGCTTGGGGTACCACTGGCTACGGTGGTGGCCAATTCCGTCCGGGTCAAGGGCAGCCATCTTAGGGACCATCATACCAATGTCAGCCATCCTACACGCAGCCTAATTATGGGCAGCAGTATTATGGCCAAACCTATCCAGGGCAACCTGGAGGCTCACAAGGACAACCTTACCAGGGACAACCTTCGGCCTCTGTTGGTCCGTCTTATACATATCTTGGGCAACCTTCTGGAAACCCGGGACAACCTTACGTGCAGCAATGACAACCCAGAAACCAGCAAGGTTACCCTTCTGGGCAAGGTGGCCAGCCTTACATGCAGCAAGGCCAGCCCACTGCTCAGCTTAGTCAGCCATCTGGTCTACAAGGACAACCTTCGGTTGCGCAAGGACAACCAAACCCCTAGCAAGTTCAACCTTCTGGGCAAGTAGGTCCATCTCAGATCCAACCAGGACAACCTTCCGGCCAGATGGCCCAACCTCACTCTTCGCAAGGATATCTCTCTGGGGCGGCTCAATCGGGCATGCAGATGGTTCCTGCTTCTCAAGCTCAACCCGGTTATCAGCTCTAGAGTCAAACTGGTCTCCAGCCACAAGGTGGGTACCAATCCCAACCTTCTTATCAAATGCTGCCTGGTTCCCAGGCTCAATATGGAGCCCAGCAACCCCAGGGGCAAAATCAATTCGCCCCGTATCAAAATTACCAACAGCCGTAGGCCACCCCTTATCAAAATTATCAGCAACACAATTTTTCTCTTGCAGGACATTATGGTAACCAATGGGGTGCTGGGGGGCAGAACCAGAATCAACCATCCGGTTACGGATATAACCCTTATGGACAAAGTTCCTATGGACCAGGTCCTTTTGGACCTGGTCGGTCCAGACAAGGTCAATGGGGGCAACCAGCAACTGGATGGAACTCTGGCCCTACCTCATATCCGCAGATGTCCTTCAACCCGCAGCTACCATTTCTAGCCACGTTGGAACTGCCCGATGTGTCGAAATTAACAAATGATCCTATTTTGCATAATCCATAATGGCCACCAGTTCCAACTAAGATACCCGGCGACTGTCCCAAATTCGACGGCAAGGTTGGAGAGGATCCTCAAGCCCATGTAATGACCTATCACCTTTGGTGTTCGTCCAATTCATGGCTTGATGATTCAGTTCGACTTCGCTTGTTCCAAAGGACTCTCACCGGCGCCGCTGCTAAATGGTACATTGAATTGACCCGTGGGTCTTTTCAAGACTTCAATTCATTGGCTATGGCATTCCTCACTCATTTTCAGTTACCCATTCGGTATGAGACAGGGACCCATCTCCTTACGTCTCTCAAGCAGGATACGGCTACGCACATCTCTGATCATATACATGAATGGAGAAGGCGTCGTCGGTTGATCAAGTTTTGGATTCTTGATCAACTCCTCACCGATTGGTTCACGACTTCCTTTGTCCCTAAGATTGCACGGGACATTGCTATGGGAGCCTGTGTAACTGAAGAGCAAGCGATCGCGCGTGCTCAGTACCTTGAATTAGTTTATTCTCAGTCAGGTACTTTATATGAGTATTTTCCTAATGCTCCGAGACCCGGTACATCCAAGGCTCCATCAAAACCATCTATTGATGGAGTTTTTGGCTCTGTGAATCCATCGTCCAAAAAATCATCCTCGAACCCTGGGAAGCAAAAGTCGAATGCTTCTAACGAAAACACTTCTCAGGGTGGTTCAAATTCTGGAAGTACTTCCGAGGTTAACGCCGTCCAGTCCACCACGGCGAGTAAGGCCTCGAAAGGAAAGAAAAAGGGGAAAGCAAAGAATAAGTCTGAGCAACCTAAACAGGATTCCTCCAAACCTCCATCCGAGGAAGGAGCTAAGCACAAACCCAAATATCCTTGTCTTATCTGTGATGACGATCACTACACTAAAGACTGCCCAAGGTGGTCCGAGGTTAGTCGTTTGTTGAAAGGCGCTCCTGGGATTCCTGCGGTTCTTAAAGAACCTTTCCCCTCTCAATAGACTCAAATGGTGCCTGATCCATCTTTGTCTTCTTCTCCCTTTGGTTCCCAAGTCTTCATGGATGGATCCATTCCCATTCATGTAACGACTCAAACAAAGGAGTATCCGTTGTCCGCCGGGAAGGAGCCCGAGGTTCCCTCAAGCGCTCCTTCGTCCAGCTCTGGTCCGCTCCATGTCAAGAGACCAAGTACTGAGACGACCATCCGACCCCCTCCCAAAGGAGTACTCAGGAGATCATCTTACAACCCAAATGCTCATGCTGCTCAGCACAACAGCATAGTTGAGGACTTAGCGCAGGCTCCGTCGGCTATGTCTGCCTTAGAAGTTCTCTAGAGCTGCCCCCCTAAGAGGAAGTCCCTGCTATCGGCCATCGGTGGCATCGACCCGGCAGATTCAGACCTGATTACCTTTGATCTTGAGAGCCATGTCCCAAGGCTGCCTCATCAGATCGCCTTTCTTATACAAGTCATCATCAATTCAAAAATGATCCATCGTACAGTTATTGATGAGGGCGCGTCAACTTGCATCATGTTTATTGCTTGTTGGAAAGTGATCGGGTCTCCGACTCTGAGCCAGTCTCCTACGACACTGGAAGCCTTCAATGGGAGAGAATCTCGTCCCTATGGTATTCTTCAACGATTGCCGATCACTTTAGAAGGGAAAACCGTTGAAGTAGAAGTTGAGGTCGTTGATGCAAATATTACTTACAACCTCCTTCTGGGCCGGAGTTGGGTGTATGCCATGCGCGCCGTGGCTTCATCCCTCTTCCCTGTCATCCGTTTTCCCTCACCAAGGGAAAATTGTCACGGTAGACCAGCTCTCCTTCTTCGCTTCTTCTTCTGAAGGAAATGTGCCCTTCGTCGAACATACCTCCATCCGTTTCGAGAGTGTGGGAGCCGGGCTCTTCAAAGATCCCGCCCTTATGGGTGTTTTCTCACTCCCACCTCCCAACCTCGCCTCCATCAGTATGATTTCGGTTCGTTATGATCCCTGGGTCCTCCCCCCATCGACCAGATAGAATCGTGGGGCGAGGAGATGCCGTTGAGTCTCGCCGAGCTCAACTACATCGAAATCGCTGTTGTATCGGCTCCTCCTGCTGAACCCGCTTCTTTAAGCAGAGCTCTTGACTCATACGACTATTCCCTTGGCTTGGAGAATGTGCCTCCTCGGATCCATTAAAGGAAATATTTCCTTCCGACGAAGCCATCATAGAGACCATGTGTCTCGAGGAACCTCCGTGGTCCCATCTTCACCATTGTTCCTCGTTTCTCCCTACCCTTCGGGAAACGTTGGCTTGTCTTGAGCGGTTTGCTCCGTGTCTCCCCTCACAACCACTTCAGACGCCTATTCAGGCCTATCAAGTATCATCTGAGGGGAATTTAGGGAACATTACGCAGACCCAACCTATCGACATCTCTGTTAAAGGAGGGACTGTCGAGAACATCTATATAGGAGTCACCTGCACTCCTGAGGAAATTCAAATCTATATAGCGCTTTTTTGCGAGTTCCGTGACGTCTTTGCATGGTCTTATGAAGAGATGCCCGGCATTGATCCAAATATTGTAGTGCATGAGATACCTACGTATCCAGGAGCCAAACCTGTTCATCAGCATTTACGCCCTGTGCACCCCCGCAAGGCCGCAGCTATCAAAGCGGAAGTTGAAAAACTTCTTAAAGCTGGTTTCATTTACCCTATCCCACTCACAGATTGGGTCTCTAACATTGTCCCTGTGGATAAAAAGCAGGGTACTATTCGTGTCTGTGTCGATTATCGTGATATTAACTGAGCCTGCCCGAAAGATAACTACCCCACACCTTTCATTGACCAACTCATTGATGAGTGTGCTGGGAGTGAGATATATTCATTTATGGATGGCTTTTCTAGCTACAACCAGATTAATATCGCTCCCGCTGATCAACACAAGACAACCTTTATCTGCCCGTGGGGTACTTTCGCTTACAAAAAGCTCCCTTTCGGTCTCAAAAATGCCGGTGCCACTTTGCAACGTGCGATGTCTTACGCCTTTCATGATATCCGGCACATCGTACAGCCTTATCTGGATGACCTTCCCGCTCATTCGGCTAAGCGCCAAGACCATCCGTCACATCTCCGCGAGATTTTTCTCCGCTGTCGACACTACAATATCCGACTTAACCCGCATAAATGTGTCTACTGCGTTGAATCTAGCCGACTTCTCAGGTTTATCGTCTCCCGAGAGGGCATCTGCTTGGATCCCCTTAAAGTCAAAGCCATTTTGAATATTCCTCCCCCTGCTTCTTTGCGGCAACTGCAGAGTTTGCAGGGTAAAGCAAATTTCTTACGACGATTTATCCTGAATTATGCCAAAGTGGCAAAAGGTTTCACGCGGTTACTCAAGCGCGACACCCCGTTTCGATGGGATGCCATAGCTGAGGAGTATTTTGCACATCTTAAAACTCTTCTGGTTTCCACCCCTTTGTTGCGACCTCCAAATTATCATCGCGATTACACGTTGTATTTGGCCGCTGCTGATACCACCATCGGTATGGTTCTGGTTCAGGATGATGACGATGGCACCGAACATGTTATCTACTACGTTAGCCGCAACTTGTTAGATACGGAAACTTGATATGCTTATGTCGAGAAGTTGGCCCTCGCTGCTGTTTACGCTGTTCAACGTTTCCGTCATTACATCTTGTTGTGTACTACGATAGTGATCTCCGATTGCAACCCCATGACCTATATTCTGTCACGCCAGTTGTTGGGGGGCAAATACTCGAAGTGGATAGTCATCCTCCAAGAGTTTGACTTGGAATTTACTGCTGCCAAGTCTAAGAAGTCACTTGTCTTCGCGAAGCTGTTGTGTTCTTTTCCATCCCCTGCTGCCTCCTCTCAGTTAGAGGATTCCATTCCAGACGAAACTCTCTTCCTCATCAGCACCCTTGATCCCTGGTACGGGGATATTATTGTCTACTTGCAGACGTCCTCCTTTTGTCCTGAAACCCCAAAGGATGCTCGTCGACAGATTCGACATCAAGACCAACCATATCGCATCGTTGGGGACACCCTGTACCGTCTCGGTGTTGATTCTGTTCTTCGCCAATGTTTGACTTTCGAAGAAGCAGAGAGAGTTCTGAATGACTGCCACTTTGGTGCTTGTGGTGGTCACATGTCTGGATATGCCACCGCACAGAAAATCCTCCGTGCTGGCTATTTCTGGCCCTCCATTTTTAAGGGTTGCATTCTTGCCGTCCGTTCGTGTCATGAGTGCCAGATTTACCAACAGAAGATGCGTGCACCCCTGCTCCGTTGCACCCCGTTGTAACCGTCGGCCCCTTTGCCAAATGGGGCATCAATTATGTGACCTGTAACCCTCGCTCGGCCGGGGGGCATGGGTACATCATCGTTGCTGTTGATTATTTCACGAAATGGGCCAAGGCGATGCCTACATTGTCAGAAGACGGTCACACCGCGGCATAATTTTTGTTCAACCATGTTATTTCGCGGTTCGGAGTACCCCAAGCCATCGTCACTGATCACGGAAAACATTTTCGTAATCACATGATGACC
>APFE031378137.1:0-36979 GCA_000404065.3 Pinus taeda
TCGAATGAATATGGCTCAGTCTCTACACTCTCGCTCATCAGATCCATGTAGCCATTGTACCGATCGAGTGACCTCCTTTTCTTGCATTGTGATGTAGGTGCTCCCACATTATCTCTAGCATCATGTATCAATCTATCAACTTCTTTGGTGTGCTTCCTTCCACCTCTCGATGTCTCAACATGAGTGGGTGCTTCCACTCTTTTCTCCTCTTCTTGTGGCTGCTCCACAACATCCCGAGGTTCTTCCTTTGGAGCTAAAATCTCCTCAACTCCATGCAAATTAAGCTCCCTCTCGAGGGAACATCTCACGGCCTTCTCTTCATCAAACTTCACATCTCTACAAACAATTGCCATCCTGTGGGATGGAAGGTACACCTGATGGTTATGAGGTGTCTTAGTGTACCCCACATATGTCTGACTTTGTTGTTCATTTTAGATTTTTTGTTCCATCCTTGGAAACATGACAGTAAACTGATGAATATCCAAGATCCTAAAGTGTGCCACATCTAGTTTCTTACTTAAAAATATTCTTCTGGTGTACTCATCCCTAGAATCCGATGAGGACTATTTTTCTACACATATACAATTGTGTTGCATGCTTCAACCCACAAGTGCAACAATAGGCCTTGATCATGCAACATCACCTGTGAAACTCCCACAATACTTCTATTCTTCCTTTTAGCAACGCCATTCTGTTGTGGGTTATGTGGTGTTATTAACTCCCGTCGAATTCCTTCTCATGCATATAAGTTCTCGAACTCATTCAACACATATTCTGCATTGTTGTCGCTCCTGAGAGCCTTCAATTTCTTGCCTGTCTTTCTCAACAAGTTCTTTAAATTCACAAAATTTTGAGAATTTCTAGTCTTTCTTCTGCATTAAGAATATCTAGCACTTACGTGAGAAATCATCTACAAATATAACATAATACTTGTGCTTGGCCATAGAGGTTGTCGAGAACGGTCCACACACATTTGAGTGAACTCTTTCAAGGACCTCTTGTGCTTGATTGTCCTTATCACATGGGGGATTCACTATGGGAGAAATACCATACCACATGCATTCATATTGGGGGATATTTATTGAGAAAAAATGACATAATATATTGGGGGATATATAGGGGGTAAAGGGTTTTTATATTAGAAGGTATAAAAAATGGAGCTCAAGGTTAATGAAAAAATATAAAGGGATATAAAAAATGTTAATGAAAAAATGGATACCTACAATATCTAATGACAATAGGGTTTTCTCTAATTGGGAAGGTGTAATGCATTCATATTGGTAGGGGGTTAAATAATGTGATATTTAGAGGTATTTTCCAGTATGTAGTCAAATTAAGGGTATTGTTTAATATACCATGAGCACATGCGATCTTTTGAAGGTTCATTAAGTGAATCCCCCTGTGACTTATCATGAAAGGTCACTTTGATGTACTTCCCCAATGTACACCCTTTGCATGTATCTCGCTGCTCTAGTGCACCCTTGAGAAGTCATGTAAAAATCTGTTGCACGATCTTCAAAGCTCCATGTTGAAAATGGCCAAGTCGCCTATGCCATAATTCACCGATGTCTCAACTCTGCACCTTCTTTGCTTTCATGTTCAAAGTAGCACAACCTTCTACATCCAATTTGTAGAGTTTCTTCACCCAAACTCCAATCTGCTTCACTTGTCTCATGGCTATGTGACGAAGGAAAACCTTTCCTTTGTTAAATATCACATTGTAGCCATGATATTCCAACATAGAAATTGAAACTAAATTCTTCTTCAAACCCGAAACATACATGACATATTTTAATATGAGAGGAGAACAAAACTCCCTTTGAAAATTAACAGTACCAATGTCGGTCGCATTATACCTTCTATCATCTCCCATCTCGATGTGCATATAAATGTCCTCCTCCAAGTTTATGAAAAATTCATTGTTGTCAGTCATATGGAATGAGGCTCCACTATCCAGATACCACACGCTACCCGTCACTAATGTCACCATGCATGCAATGAGGGTGAAATCCAACTCAAATTGTGAAGCAAGGGCTTCACCTACCACTCCTCCCGAGGGATTATTCTTGGCCTTCTTTTGCAAACACTTCGTGGCATAGTGTCCCAACTCATGACAGTGAAAACATTTAATCTTTGAAAATTCTATCTTGCCCGCTTGACTGGAATCTCCTTTGGATTGGGATTTTTTCCCTTTCCCTTTCTTTTCCTTTCCATCCAATGCATAATTCTCCTCATCATCATGCTTAGATAAGGTTCTATCTTTGGTGATCCACCTTATCTCTTCTTGTACCAAGTCAGACCACAAACACTCCCACTCTAGTAGCTTCCCCCTCCCATTTACCAAATCGTGGTAGTTGTGACAGCTTTTGGGAAGGACCATAAGTGCCAACATGACAAGATCATCTTTAGCAACTTTAACACCAACACTCCTAACCTCATCCCAAAATTTGGGTGAAATTGTTCAAGTACTATGGTAATGTGTCGCCCTTTTCCATCTTGATTTTCCGAAGCTTGTCCTTCAATGCCAACTTCATGTGGTTGTTGATATTCTAAAACAAGTCTGTCAAGGCTTTCCACATTGTATATGGAGCATCCTTCCCATGGAGGTTCAAGACAATATGATCTCGAACTCCTTCTATTATGATCCCCCTCACCTTTGCCACATATTTATTCTAGTCTGCCAGATCTTGAGCATCAACTGTTGGAGGCTTAGGAATATCACTGTCTATGAATTCCTTCAGCCTATTATCTTCCAACACTGCCTCCATCCTGTCCTTCTAAGCTATGTAATTTGAGCTACCCTCAAGGGCATACTCAAGTCTTAATCCATAGAATGACATCCTGCTAACCTTGAAGAATGATACTACAAATTTGATTTACCTGCAAAGAGAAACTCATATTATTCTTTTCTATTATGATTTCCGCTTTGATACATGTACAAATTCCTTGTAGATTCAAACTGCTAATTGTAATTTACTAAAACAATAGACTTGAATCTACTCTACCAAATGCGGAAACAATTAAACAATGATGAAATCACGAAGCATAAAACATAAAGAATTCAATCAATAGACTACACAATTATTTCCCGGGGAAAGCCATAGGTAAAAGTCCCTCCTATCCGTATATTGCATTAGTTAGAAAATTTGAGAAGATTACAATGCTTTTCTTAAGCCCGAGTAACCTCTGCTCTTTCTCTATTTGACTTATTACTTCCTAGACAAGCCTTGGCCAATAATTAACCAATTTTTTTTCTTGCCCAAGTCCCTATTTCCTTGCATTCTTTACTTGGGAATTAGCCCCCTATTAATTAGGGAAATCCCCATCCAATAATGTGTAATCCATCATAGGCCTTTTTTTGACTGCATGCATCACCTGTACAATTTGGATGATTATAAAAATGATAGTACACTACCCTTGAACTCCAATATCAACTGGGTAACTCGTAGATCTTGCATGCATGAGTTATTTATGGCTGATTTATTAGTTAACTGGTTGAACATTGAGGATGCACCCCATTGCTAGACCTCCTACTAGTTCCTCCAACAATGGGAACTAATTTAACTGATTTTAACTCAGTTAAACTGAATTAATTAATTACAGCTCAAAATTAAACTCAACCAGGGCTCCAGTCAAGACCATGTAATATCGGAGCTTTGCAAACTAGTTCTTTGATTTTCACAAAAGTTTTTTCACATTCATCTTTCCACACAAACTCTGCATCCTTAGGTAACGATTGAAAAAGTGGAAATGTTATGTTAGAAAAAAATTCTATAAAACATCTATAATATCTAGCATAACCGATGAAACTATGCACCTATGTTGGTGTCTTAGGTGTAGGAAAATTAATATTACCTCTACCTTAGCAGGATCAACCCAAAATCCTGCAACTGAAAGCAGGTGTCCCAACACTATTCCTTCTTTCATCATCATATGGCATTTCACCGTACTAAGAGAAACATGTTTCTTACATATTTTAAGTACTTTCTCTAAGTTTTCCATACCTTCTTCAAAATAATCCCCATATGGGTGAAGTCATCCATGTAGATTTCAACACTATCATTGACTAGATCATAAAAAATTCCTAATATTGCTTGTTGAAAGGTAGCGAGTGCATTACAAATACCAAATGGGAGGAAACGGTATGCAAAGGTTCCCCAAGGGCATGTGAAGGTAGTTTTATCTTGATCCCGAGGAGCTATTTGGATCTGGTTTTACCCACTAAATTCGTCCAAAAAGGATAATAACTTTTTTCCAACTAATGTATCAAGGACGTGGTCAATAAAGGGTAAGGGAAAATGATAATTTTTAGTTTCTTTATTTAATTCCTTGTAATCAACACAAATCTGCCAATTTCCATTCTTCTTCGGAACAATGACTAGTGGGGATATCCATTGACTGTCCGAGATTTGGTAAATAAATCCCACATCTAATAGTTTTTGTAATTTGTCTTTCTCAATGTTCTTGAAAGTAGAATTCATTATTCTTTGTGGTAGCCTAATAGGTTGACATTCTTCTTTAATTTATATGTGATGAGTACATAAGTCAGCAGGGATTCCTTTTATATCTGCATATTCCCAAGCAAAGGATTCTTTCTATTTATGAAGGACTTTAAGTAATCATTCCGACTAGGAAGGTGAAAGGTCGGGATTAACGTTCAACGTCTTCCCTGGTTCAATTTATATAAGAACATTGTTACGGGGTACAATTATAGGAACATTTTCAACTTCAGTCTCTCGTTCAATGGCTTCCTGAACATTGAAACTCATAATATATTCTAATAGCTGGCGAGTTGAATCAGAAATGAAGTTGGGGTTGTTGAGAAAGGTACTAATGGCATCATCTTTCGTTTCATCCTTAAAATAGAGGGCCTCCCAATAGTAAGAATTGGTATAATTTCTTTGTTTTCAGGTTCAAGCCCTTTCGTAGGAAGATATTTTTGTACTGAGGTAAATCCTAGTTTATCTGGTGAACTCGGTTTTGTAGGGGGATAAATGATAATATTCTTTATAACTTCCCCATTGGATATTACCATATTTATTTACCGACACCTAATGTAAGCATCTGGGGATGCAATCCATGGTCTTCCTAAAATCAAAGGATTCCCATAGGCTATGGATTAAGTGTGTAATACCAAAATGTTGACATGGTACTGCCATGAGGCTACTGAAATGGTTATCTTCCAACTTCCCTAACGGTATTATAGTAGACCGATCTGTCAACTCTAGGACAGTGGGAGTTGGTTTAAGGTTTCGCAGGGCCAAGGTAATTGATGTCCCCAAGTCTAACAACACATTTGGGATATCAACCCCATTAATCTGTATTGTAAGAATCAGGTTCCCTGGATCCCCACACTTAACAGGTGTAGGCTTCCCTAACATTATGTCTGATAATTTTCCCATAACGTGAATAATGAGTGTATCCTTTGATTTTCTTCTAGGTTTCGTAGAGCAATAGTATTTTTTCATTTTGTCATAAATTGAAACATCCCTCATAGCCTAAAGCAATGAGATTCTCACAAATAAATTTTGCAATTCCCCTAAAAAGTCAAATTCAGGACGATGACTTTGTTTTCTCAAGGATAAGGTGGACCAGTCTAACATCCTCTAGGAACAATTGTTTGAGTAGGGGATTTTTTTCTATAGGAGTTTCTGTTGACTCATCCCCAGTTGTTCTAGCAGAATTCCTAGGTTCTTGTTCTGGGACTTCATCATCAATATGTTCAACAATTATTGGTGAAGTCTGAGTGTTTACCACCTGACTGGATTGGATATTTAATTCATTACATTCTGTGGTGGTAATACTGTATGCAGGAAGGTTGAGTGTCTCAACCTGTTGAGACCCCTGTTTGCATTTGGGTTGGATTGAACAGGATGTTGTGGACAAAGAGGAGGATTACTGGTGGAGGCATTAGAGGGCAGTTGTTACTGGTGTTGTGGCATATGGTGGGAGAACTATCCTGAAGGACGAGGATGTACACATAAATTCTGGGACCATAAAGGAGTTGGACAAGACTGAGGGAACCGTGGTTTCCAGGGCATTCAATATTGACAGGACTACGGCCATGAAGGAGAAAATGGTACAGACTGAGGTCCAAAAATTAAATTATTAAAATACTGAGAGAGGTCTTGAGGCATACCTTGATTCATGTTCTATGGTCGTGGTTGCCATGGTTTTATTTCTCCCATGAAGTACATTTGATCTACCTCTTCATTTTCTCCCTGAAAAACTGCCTTGAGCCTAGGAAGATATGGGCAGGTGCTAGTTGAATTACTTTGTTCACAGATCACACAGGTCTCAACAATATTCAATGGACATTCCTTTAGTGGATTATTCTTCTTGAATTGAGGGAAGAAAATGGACATAGTCTTCTCTACTTCCATCTGCTTCTATTTTTCCTGTAAAACGTCTAGTTGTGAGGACAGTGTGCTCAAGATATCATTCCTCAAGTTGTCCAACAAGTTTCCAATTTCTACTTTTGTAACTCCATCGTTGGATTTCTTGAGGGTTCAGATCCCCTACCTATGCCTCACAGCTCCACGTGAAAAATTAATGCACAATTTGCAGATGGTGTTGAATTATTCCTTTGATATATCTCTGTTTCCTACTACATTCAAAAGTTCCAAAGGTTCCTCCCTCAGTGCCTGGAGAAAAATTATCTTCAAGATGTCCTTATCCAGATCACTATGGCCTGATCTATGCAAACTATATTTGAAACATTCCACAAAGTCCTCCATGTTTTCATCCTCTTTCTGCATAATCTTAAAGATTTCTTCCTTAACATCTTAGGATTTGGAGTAGTCTCGATACTTTTCGAGGAAAATTGTCTTCATATCATCCCATGTAGTAATAGATTTCCCCCCTAAACCCATGAACTATCTCAAAGTTGTCCCCTTCAAAGTGGTAGGGAATATCTTCAATTTCTGGGCATCAGAAATATAGTCATACCCTTGATAGAAAACGTCGAATTCAAACAGGAATGTGTTTGGATCTTCATAAGAAATACCATGAAAGTTAGGTAATGTTGTCGAAGGAATAGGCTTCATAGGTGCATCACCCTTGAAATACCCAATTGGGAACTCAATCGAAGAAGTTGCAGGAGCCATGAATATCTTCCAATATTCACTTGGAACGTCAACAGGTTCTGGTTTTCTATAATGCGTGGTTGATTATGTTTAACAACACTTCCTTGATCAAATGGTGCACTAAATTCCCTCAACTCTTCTTCTTTTTCTCAACTCACAATGTTTAGTTCCCCTGATCCTCTACTTTCTACTTCTTCCCTAAATTTTTCTTATGCTATTGGGAGAGGTTCTGGTTGTGAAACTGACTACCCTCCAGATCTTGTATGAGATCTCACCTTAACAGTAGCTCACAACGATGCTCCTAATTCAGCTTTTGAAATGATTTCTTGGATATAGATAATTTGCCTAGATCTTTCCTTCCTCTTTTTCGGGGTCTTCTTGTGCCCCTTTTATTTTCATCTATGTTCATGCAATCAGAAAATAAAAGGAAAAAATTCAATCAAATTGAAAGCTAAAGACCTGAAGCAAAGTGAAAAATTCCTTCCCTGAGATAAGTGAATGGCCCCTAAAAAGAAAGAAAAAGAAGGAAAATAAAAAAACTACATAATCTAAGCTCAAAACCTGAAACAACATGGAAAAAAAACTTCCCTTTCCAGGACGAGAGAGCAGTTTCTATGAAAAAAATAAAACAATCTAATTCTCAAGACCTGGAGCAGGCTGAAGAGCTTCCCTCCCTAGGATGAGAGAGTGATCCTGTTGTAGCATCCATTGTTATTTAAGTTTTATTTTCAGTTTTATCACAAAATGAAAGAAAAATAAAAATATGAAAGAAATGGCTGATTTTATATTATTAATGGCTTTTGAAAGTGATAAAACGACGAGAAGATCTAGGTCATCTGAACAACAGGCCACAGATCCAACGACAATCGCATGGGTAACTAGAACGAAAGTTATTTTATAAATTGGACGCGATGGTGTATCAAACACAGTGTAATTCGCTAAACTCTGGGCCAATCTCAGCCGTCCATCGAAAGAGACAAGATCTGACGGATATCAGGTCGGATATCAGGTCTGTATGACACCGATGGATATCGGGTCAGAAAGTAATCGAGTTTTGTCCTTAAAATCAGACCCAATAAATTATTAACTGGTAGTTTTTATTTCCTATTGGGTCCGTATGGGAGTCAAAGGGGCGTTGAAAAGGTGGACACGACAGGTTTATGAACCAGAGTGTTAATTCTTTTGAGTTCTGTAATAACCGATCCATTGTCTAAAGGTCATGCAGGTTCAAGAGGCGGGATCAAGTGATAGCTTGATAAGTACGTTGAGGTGTGCTACAGGGAAGTAATGAGCACGAATATTAATTAAAGCTCAACCCCCACAGTTGACCGTGACATTAGCATGGTTGATTGAAATTTGTGGCCAGAAATTACTGCGAGGGTTCAACCTTGTTGAAGCTCTCGTACATTCTTTACCCCCACAGTGAGCTCCCAAAGCCTTCTGCCCCACGTCGCTCATTCCACATCTTCCACCACTTTCATCTGTTAATTGCCCACATCACTCACCATACCCCGCCACTTCATCCACTACTCCATTAATGCTCGGCCATCAATAGAACCATAGGCCCAAGCTATAGATTCTAACAGCGAGCAAAAATACCCCATCATTCTCTGATTTCTATTACTCCTTATTATCTTGTTTTCTTGAAATGAGTGAGGTGATTTTACCCTCAAGTGTAATATTTTGTAATGATCTTTACTTCAAAGCAGTTAGAGGATAGTTAGGTAGTTTGACAGTTTTGGTGATCACCAACTGTCTCATAATGTATAAAAAGGGGAAAGTTTATGGAGAAGGGGTTAGAAACTTTGGAGAACTTGGAGACTAGGCCACTGTATTCTTGATACAACTGATGATTAATGAAGAATCAGAAGTTTTCCATACATTTTTGGGTATGGTTTTGTGACTTCTCTGTTATGTGTCATCAAATGTTTTCTTCCTTTAAGTATGGTAATGAAGCTGCAGGTCTTTATTTTCTTATGTAAATGAAGTTAAAATCCCTTAAAAGAGCACTCCTATACTTGAAGTTCCCACCTCTGCAATTATCCTAAGTTACAGGTAGTAGTTTTTGTGTAAGACAACATATTATATTTAACTTCTCCAAGTGTCACATATAGTATATTTTGTGAAAAACAACATATTGTCTATGAATCCTATACTTGAAGTTCCCACCTCTACAATTCTTCTAAGTTACAGACAATAGTTTTTGTGTAAGACAACATATTATCCTTAACTTCTCCAAGTGTCACAGATAGTAGATTCTGTGTAAAACAACATATTGTCGATGACTTCTTCAAGCTTTCTTCATTCATCATTTATATTTAGCAATCAAATGGCATTCTGATATTTTCATGTCACCTAAGTATTGAGGGTTTAAAACCAAGTCTTTCAGGTCCTTCATTTGAGAATACAACATACAATTAAGTGACAAACAAGTGACAATAATTATAAACATTAATGTCTTAAGAAAAATTTCTACATAGCCAGGAAATTGGTTTCTTAAGGTACAACATTAATTGGCGCCATTGCCGGGGAGAGAAGACAAGAACACCTTTCCCTGGGTTTTCAATATTTTCCTCTAGTTGTTCAATGAGGAGGAAATATTTGGCTATTTTGAATAAAAGCAATAGCTTTGGATCCAAAGATACCCCATACAAGGTCAGATACCTCATAGCAGAAAGTTCAAGTCCTTTCAGAGCCTGAGAGGATAGTTTCCAAGAGGGTTGGAAGGCCTAAAAATCCACTTACACCAAGTCCTACACTGTTTGCACTAGGCAGCAGTTCATCACATCTTTCACATTCATCTTTTATTGACCAAGAGTCACCTTCTACATCCAATTCATTTCAAGAACCCAACTGTCAGGAACAGTCTTTAGAGTCTGTTTCTTTTTTAGTATATGCTATAGTTATTCAGCCTGAACCTATAACTACATTACCACATTTGCACACTCCATTTACTCCTCAGTCAGGTTCCACTTTTTCTGGTAATCAAGGTTCAGTAAATTCAGGGGAAAATATGGTAGCACCTGCATTTTTTATGAATTGGTATGCACCTATTCAATTTCCACAACAGTTGAACCAAATGCCACAAGAATACTTGAAGATTCTTCCTCGTTTCACAGGGGAGGATGAACAAACAACAGAGAATCATATATCGGTATTTTGTAATTTCACAGGAATCCTAAATGTTGAACACCTGGATGTTGTTCTAACACCTTTTTTCCAATCCTTGGATGGAGAAGCAAGAAAATGGTTTAAAGGGCTTCCTAATAACTCTATTACAACATGGGAAGAGATGGAGCGCCTGTTCACCCAGAGATGGGGAGAAAAAAAAGACAATTTGTATTCACTCATAGGGTTTAATGCTATAAAGAAGAAACCTGATGAAACTATAGTTGAATTTGTCAGAAGATTTAATAAATTGTATAATAGTCTTCCAGTGGAGATTAAGCCCTCCCCTGCTGGTGCAAAGATAACTTTTGCAGGGGCTTTTGAGTCAAATTTTGGATTCACATTGGGGGAGAGGCGATCCCCAACCCTTGATTATATCCAATCAGATGCATTAGATATAGAAGCAAATCTGGTGGCTGCAGGTAAAACACTAGATGCACAACCTATCCAAGATAAGGGAAAGACTAAAGTAGAATTCTCTCAAGATCAAACATTAGAGGATATGAATAATGTAATTATAAATTTGTCTAATAAATCATTTAAATTGGAATTAGGGAGTAAGAATTCTCAAAGACAAGTACAACAAAATAGAAATTTTAATCCTCAATATAGAAGACACCCTCTGCAAATTTTACAGGGGGAGAGAAAAGATCAAGATTAGATCCAAGCACCATTGTATATAGAGGCAGATCCTGATGGAGTACCAGAGCATTCCAAGGATCATGATGACCATATTTTCACATTATATGCAGTAGATGAAGATGAAATAGATGTTGAGGGAGGAGAATATAGTGAAACAGATGTCATCTATGATGATAATGAAATTGATGACTATTGTAAGCGATTTTCTGATTTTATGCAGGCAAAACTACATAATAAATATGACTTGAGATCAAGGAAAAGATCTAGAAGTCAAGAAGATGAAGGTGAGCAGTAAGTTCCAGCTCCCTTACAAAAGGTGACTCCACAAGAATAAGAACCACAACTTGCAAAACAATTGAATAAAGGAAAGAAGCAATAGAATACAAGTAGCAAGACTCAAATGCTTCAAGGTGAGTCTTCTCAAGACAAAAGTGAAAAAATTCTTTTAGAAAAACTTGTTTCCATTCCACAAGAGATTTTAGTCATGAAGAGAAGTGAAGATGAAGATGAAAATAACACTAAAAAAGGTCATGTGTTCATTTTAACTAAAGAATTAGAAAAAATTAGAATTCAAGTGCCCCTCACAGAGTTAGTCAAAACACCAGCTTATAAAAGAGAAATTACAGAGTTTATCAATCCATCTCAGAATGTGAATATAAATGACATTGTGAATTTGCAAGAAGATAAACCAGTAGTTGTTTTTGGTTCACATGTGGAGGAGGTAGATTCTTTATTTGTTCATTATTTACTCTTACACAATTGTATGTTTGATTCAGGAGCCTCACATAACCTTATGCCATTATCAGTGATGAAACAACTAAACCTTACAGAGACTTGTAGTCTTTTGATTCACATAAAGTCAAGTGTCTGGGGGGCATTAAAGATATGGTGGTGTCACTAGCCTAGATTCCAGCCAAAAGTTTGGTAATGGATGTAGTGGTAGGAGATATCCCTGTAGGTTTGGAATGTTACTATCTAGGTCATGGGGGGCTAAATTGGGTGGTGTTTTGAAACTAGATTTTTCTTATGTTGTCATACCAATTTTTGGTGGAGAAGAAAGGAGGTTGTACAGAGACAGGATTTATTAGAACAATCACAAATAATGAAGCAAGTAATTCACCTATATATGGCTACGAAAAAGATGACTTTTCTTGCTTGATGTTGCATGGCAACGCAGAATTAGCTGAAGATAACCAGAGGTAGCTTACTTCATCTTGTGTAAATACAGAGCTGCAAACAAAAGGGGTCTGGAAGTGCTTCTTTTATGGAGCCTATTCTAAAGAAGGAACAGGTGATGGTTTCCTTTCACAAGATGAACAAATGCAAGATCACAATATTGGAACCAAGAAGGAGCCCAAGCTGGTCAAATTATTCAAGGAAGTTTCACTTTATAAGGAGAGATATATTAAGCCTTTCAAGAAATACAATGATGATTTGGCTTGGTCCTATGAGGATCTCAAGACATATGAGGAAAGCATGTTCAATAGACTTGGATGCCCTGTCAAAGTCATAACAGACAATGCTCAAGTGTTCATTTCAAGTAAGTTTGTTGCATTTTGTTAGAAGTATAATGCCATTTAATATTATTTAACTACTTATTATCCACATGGAAATGGATTGGCTGAATCCACTAAAAAAACTTTGATGAGAATCCTTAAGAAAATTACTGCATAGAATCTTGATGGTGAAACTCTACAACTGCCTGTCAATGGGCAGTACCTCAAGCATTACTTCTAGTTTTGAAGCATAAGCATCCTATCATTGTAGATACCGGAGTGAATTTAGTGTACAAATGCCATATAATTTGAATTGGTTAAACAATATATGACTCCATGCCTGAGGTGAAGGCACTGATCTACAGTTCTTAGTGCTTCTGTGGCAAAAGCACTATCCCTAGGTGGAGCCAGATGTTGTAGCATCTATTGTTATTTAAGTTTTATTTTTCAGTTTCATCACAAAATGAAGGAAAAATAAAAAATATGGAAGAAATGGTTGATTTTATATTATTAATGGCTTTTGAAAGTGATAAACCCATAAGAAGATCTCGGCCATCCAATCAACAGGCCACAGATCTGACGACAATTGCGTGGGTAACTAGAATGAATGTTATTTCGGAAATCGGATATGATGGCGTATCAAATATAGTTTAATTCGCTGAAGTCTGGGCCAATCTCAGTCATCCATCGAAAGAGACAAGATCCAATGGCTATCAGGTTGGATATCAGGTCCGTATGACGCCGACAGATATCGGGTCGGAAAGTAATCGGGTTTTGTCCTTAAAATTAGACCCAATAAATTATTAATTGCAGTTTTTATTTCCTATCAGGTACGTATGGGAGTCAAAGTGGCATTGAAAAGGCGGATGCGACAGGTTTATGAACTAGAGTGTTAATTATTTTGAGTTCTATAATAACCGATCCATTGTCTAAAGGTCATGCAGATTCAAGAGGCACGATCAAGCGATAGCTTGATAAGTACGTTGAGGTGCGCTACGGGGAAGCAATGAACACAAATATTAATTAAAGCTCAACCCCAATAGTTGACCATGATGTTAGCATAGTTGACTGAAATGTGTGGCTAGAAATTACTACAGGGGTTCAACCTCATTCAAGCACCCGTACATTCTTTACCCCCACAGTGAGCTCCCAAAGCCTTTCTCCCCACGTCGCTCATTCCACATCTTCCACCGCTTTCATCTGTTAATTTCCCACGTCACTCACCATACCCCACCACTTCATCCACTACTCCATTAATGCTCATCCATCAGCAGAACCACAGGCTCAACCTATAGATTCTAACAGCGAGCAACAATCTCTCATCATTCTCTGTTTTCTCTTACTTCTTATTATCTTGTTTTCTT
Source organism: Pinus taeda (assembly GCA_000404065.3). NCBI lineage: Eukaryota > Viridiplantae > Streptophyta > Pinopsida > Pinales > Pinaceae > Pinus > Pinus taeda. Next base: position 13,756 of record APFE031378137.1, read on the forward strand.
GAAATGAGTGAGGTGTTTTTACCCTCAAGTGTAATATATTGTAATGATATTTACTTCAAAGCAGTTAGAGGATAGTTATGTAGTTTGAAAGTTTTGGTGATTACCAACTGTCTCATAATGTATAAAAAGAGGAAAGTTTACGGATAAGGGGTTCGAAACTTTGGAGAACTTGGAGACTAGGCCACTATATTCCTGATATAACTGTTGATTAATGAAGAATCAGAAGTTTTCCATACATTGTTGGGTATGATTTTGTGACTTATTTGTTATGTGTCATCAAATGTTTTCTTCCTTTAAGTATGGTAATGAAGCTACAGGTATTTATTTTCTTATGTAAATGAAGTTAAAATCCCTTAAAAGAGCGCTCTTATACTTGAAGTTCACACCTCTGCAATTCTCCTAAGTTACAGATAGTAGTTTTTGTGTAAGGCAACATATTATCTTTAACTTCTCCAAGTGTCACAGATAGTAGATTCTGTGTAAAAAAACATATTGTCTATGACTCCTATACTTGAAGTTCCCACCTCTACAATTCTTCTAGGTTACAGATAGTAGTTTCTGTGTAAGACAACATATTATCCTTAACTTCTTCAAGTGTCACAGATAGTAGATTTTGTGGAAAACAACATGTTGTCTATGACTTCTTCAAGCTTTCTTCATTCATCATTTATATTCATGAATCAAATGGCATTTTGTGATTTTCATGTCACCTAAGTATTGAGGGTTTAAAACCAAGTCTTTCAGGTCCTTCATTTGAGAATACAACATACAATTAAGTGACAAACAAGTGATAATAATTATAAACATTAATGTCTTAAGCACAATTTCTACACAACCAAGAAATTGGTTTCTTAAGGTACAATAGATCCTATGGTCAATACTGGTCATATTTTCGCGCCTTCGATAGCCTCCCCATAAATGATGCCAAAATGTTGGCATTCATATATGAATCATATAATTCACCCAATTCCACATTAATTGTCAACCCGGGGCTCGACTGGTTATTTCAAGGCTATCATGCAAGGTATATGTAGGCCACCCTTTCCCTACCCAACATTGAACATTCAATCATAACATAACAATGTGTAACAACAAGTAATAACTGTAACAACAATCAGAGTAACAACAAGTTAAGACACAACAACATACTAAAATCATTGCACAACAAGGAATAACACAACAAAAATAAACCTACGCACACAGCTAGTCAAAAAGCATATGGTCAGGAGAGTGGGCCCAACTCCCTTATCAGGGTTGTGGTAAGGTCAAGAACTATAAAATTCTTAGAATATTAGAATCTTTATTAATCAAAATAAGATTACATAAGTCTGTTGTTACAACTCAGAATTCTCGTGTGTCTCTTAGTGGTGGCTTTCCCAGCCTCGTAACACTACTTATACATTTCATTTAACAACTAATAGTGCATAAGATTGTGGAAGCTATTTGCCTACAAATGCATAGCAATTCTTGATATATAACAGAATATAAAGATAGCACTTGTGCTGGTCGATAAGTTGAACCACCATTGCAACTAATATCTAAAGATAACACTACCAGCTTGATATTCATTATATGTTGAATCATAGTCTTGATCATCATTCCTTCAAATTTGCAAAGAAACTTAACTTAGCAATTCGCTTTAGGCAATAATCCCCTACGACTAAACTTCATCGATTAACAATTCAAAAAGACATGACAATAGGTATACCTTTGCTATTTATAATAAAAATCGACCAACAAGAAAATGAAATGAGTACAGGAAAGGGATAAAAAGGTGGGTAAAAAGTGGGAAAATTTAGCGACCAACAGCATGCAAGGCAGCCTTTCCTAAAAAATAAAAAAGGCTAAAAGCAAAAAGAATCCCTAAAAATAGGGATCTATTTTTAGCATTGGGAGTCACATTCATGACCATATTTATGTACTAACGGTCGTCGTTGTGGTGACTCGCTTCATGAGATTCATTTTTCTTCTATTTGACTGATTTTTGCAATTGTTATGATTGCATGCATGTCCATTCACTCAGATCTGCACCATATTTGCACATGCATTCAGTCCCACTTGTTTTCAAATCGCCCTTGGTCAGATCCACGCTGCCTTGGCCCAGATATTTCCTTGCCAAACATGCATTATGAATTCTTGGGACTCAAGGCTCTATGTTGGCTCTAGGAATTGTGTAGAGGTTTCCTATCACTGGATTCTCGGCTATGCTCTGTGCAGTTATGGGAGAGAGTGCCTAGTCTTGTCCTTAGGATTGCATAATGTGCAGTCCCAACAAGAAATAAAGCTGGACTGAACTACACATTGTGCAGTTCCAGTCCTCAGCAAGCCGATATTTTTTGCATGATCGATCCTTGAGTTTCTTTGTGTTTTTCAGCTGAAATTTTCTTTCCATGAGCATCTCTCTATCTCCAAGAACCATAGGGAAAAACAACCACAACACCAGTGAGTAGAAGACCTGTGTAAGACAAAAGGAAAGAGGAATATTTCCGGGAGTGAAGAGGCAAAGAAAAGCTACAAGTTTAAAGAATATCCACCTGTGGATAAAGTAGCTTTGGAGATTGAGGTGAAGAGATGACAATGCGAAAGGAGTCAGACCTGGAACTATGAGAAAATCCCGCTGCTCATCACTAGTGTTGAGGCTTCATATACACAGTTGTTTAGGAGTTTGGATGTCATCATGAGGATGCACATGATCCCATCTATCGGAATAATCAAAGAGGCAAGAGAGAAGAACCAAGTTTGACTGGAGATTGACAAGTACTTCGAGTAGTTGATGTGCACGATTTTCGGAATAGACTTGCATATCAACACAGAGAACATGTAGAGGTATGTCGTCAGTCAAACCGCACACAGGACTATTTTTTGCATGTTACAGGACGAATTGGATAGAACCCATATCAGTATACCTAGAAGCGGTGGATGCAAGAGTTCCTTTCCAAAAATATGTCACCACACAGTACACGGTCATCATTGCACACTACCAAGCTTGGCTTCAGTTCGTCACCAAATATCACTAGGAGTATGTTGCCTAGTTGGTCTTTCCACATCCGTCTAAGTCTTAGTGTTGTCTTGTCTCGTTGACTCTTTGGGGTTGTGTTACATTCTTTCCATGACTACCCCACTCTAATGGTGGTGATGTCATCTTAGGGGGTGACAGGAAGGCTAGAATATTTGGTCACGGAAAAGAACAAAGTTGGATAGTAAATATGAAAAGTGCATCTTTATTGGGTATCAGGATGGTTTAAAAGGTTATAAGCTTTGGAACCCAGAAACGAGGAAGGTTGCGTACAGTCGAGATGTGGTGTTTAGAGACATGAAAGATGTTATTAAACATGAAGTCCTACTAAAGGAACCTGAGAAGCTAGAGTTTGAGCCAAAGGAGGAAGAATCAAACTCTACAATAGAAGAGGAATCAGAAGATGAAGAGCCACAAACTCCAGTTGTGAGAAGATCAGTTCAAGAAAGAAGGCAACCAGAAAGGTATAGTCCATCTGTTTTCTGTTCAAAATTTTCTTTATCTATTACTAATGATGATTCCAAAATTGTGAGGGAAGCAGTAGATTCAGAGGATGGAAAACTATGGAAAGAGGCGATGGTTGATGAAATGGCATATTTGCACAAAAATGAGGCTTGCGATCTAGTGGAGTTATCGACTGGAAGGAAACCCATTGGCAGTAAATTGGTGTTTAAGAAGAAGATAAATGGAAAAGGAAAGGTGGAGAAATACAAATCTCGGTTGGTAGCAAAAGGTTATTTCCAAGTGTCAAAGATTGATTTTGGCGATATTTTTTCTCCTGTTACCAAGGTAGCTTCTATTAGATTACTTTTATTTGTTGTTGTTGCTTTTGATTTTGAGGTAGAACATATGGATGTGAAGACAACATTTCTTCATGGGGATCTGGAAGAAGAGATCTACATGAAGCAACCTTAAGGCTTTGCGGTGAAGGGTAAGAAAGAATTCGTATGCAGGTTAAAAAAGTCTTTGTATGGGTTAAAATGGTCACCAAGGATGTGGTATCATAAATTTGATACATTTATATGGGGACTTTGCTTCACTAGAAGTAAAGCAGATCACTGTGTGTTTTTTTAAATTAATTGGTGGCCGTGTTATTTATCTGGTCGTGAATGTGGATGATATGTTGCTGATTGGAAATGACAAAGAAGTTATCGAGGATTTGAAGACCTAGTTTTCCTCCAAACTTAGCATGAAGGATCTTTGTGAAACAAACTATATTTTGGGCATGGAAATTAAACGTGGTCGGGCAAAAAGGAAGCTCTGCTTAAACCAGAGGAAGTATGTTGAGACAATATTCCAGAAGTTTAATCATTAGGAGCATTTTGAGGTCTAAAATGGGCCTCCTAAGAAAAATGTACATCCAAAATAAACTTTATAAGAACCAATAGGATTCAATATGGTGATGTCAACCATGGGGGATGATTCACCATTTTTGGAGTAAAAAAGTAAAAAGTTAAAAATTAATAAAATAATAAAACTACTTTTTCAACTCATATTTTCAACTTATCTCCCTAAGGTTTTACTCAAATTTCGAGTGGGAGTACTCATTGAATGAAAAAATTGAGTCCTCATCCAGGAGTACCCATGTTGCATACTTTCGATGGACCCTGCTACAGGAAAAATGATAAATACATGAAAAAATGTGATTGCAATTACGTATTTCATGTATTTCTCATTTTACATGTAGAAGTGTTCAACAAAAGTATGCAACATGGGTACTCCTTGGATGAAGAATCACAATTTTCATCCAACGCATATTGTTGCTTGAAATTTGAGTAAACCCATAGGGAGATAAGTTGAAAATACAAGTTGAAAAAATAGTTTTTTCTTTTTTTCCCTCTAAAATTTGAAGATGTAATCTAATCTTATTTTATTCTTTCCACTAGTATTTTATAATTTCCTTAGGATGCCCATTTTAGACCTCAAAATTTCCCTAATGATTCTTGATAGTAAACTGGTGAAGGTTCCTATTCCGATAGGTGTAAAGTTATGTGTTGAACAGTGTCGCAAGACACAAGAAGAGGAAGAGGGCATGTCTCGTGTTCCATATGCAAGTGCAGTTGATAGCTTGATGTATGAAATGGTTTTTACTAGACCAGACATTGCACATGCAGTGGGAGTATTGAGCAGGTTTATGTCAAAACCAAGGAAGGAGAATTGGACAATAGTGAAGTGGATTTTCAGGTATTTGCATGGCACTAGTGATTACGGTATGTGCTACCAAGGAAGACCATGATTGGACAAATTTTTGGACATCTATGGTTTTGTTGATGTAGACTGGACTAGAGATCTGGATCATCGAAAATCTACAAGTAGGTATGTGTTCAACCTATTTGGAGGTGCATTCAGTTGGATGAGCAAGAGACAACTTGTAGTGGCACTTTCAACTACAGAGGCAGAATACATGACAACCATTCATGTAAGAAAGGAAGAAACTTGGTTGCATAGATTGTGTTCGAGTATGGGGTTAGTTCAACGAGCTATAAGGATATACTGTGATAGCCAAAGTGAAACTTTCTTGGCAAAGAACCTTGCTTATCATTTAAAGACAAATCACATTGATGTTCAGTGTGACCTTGTGAGGGATATGGTCGAGGAAAAAAGGGTGTTGGGACATTGGTGTTGCTTATATTGGTAAAGGATAATGTAATTGTAGTGTAATATAAACTAAATAATGATGAGATGGTGTGTATAACCCTGAATGGCATTATGAAGCAATGGGATGTCTTTGTTCAATTCATTATTTGACAAGACACCTTATCGAGCTGGGATCAATTATGGAGTGATTTCACTCAGGAGGAGCTTAGAATTAGTCTTGTTAGTGTCAGTAGTAGTAGGACTTAGAAGAGTGAGGAGCATTAGGAGAATGTGGCCTTAGCAAGTTGTTATCACAAAACCTTTTCCTGATAGGCTGCTGACCAGGAAGACCTTGAGTAACTATTTCAAACCAACTTTTGGCTGAGGCTTAGCCTCCCCAGCTTGAGAGGGCTCTCTCACTAGGTTAAAGATTTTAGTAAAAGATTAGATGGCTAACTCTATGAAACAAGTAAAGAGTATGAATGGTTGAACACAATAAATAAACATCCATTGGGCTTATGGAGTTATAAAATGTTTAGTATGACAACAATATTAGCTTAACATGGAGGCCAGGGCATCAAGAGTTCAATATATCAATAACACATAAGAACATGTAGGAAACACAGTCTACAAATGCATGAAGGAAGTTAGAGCATTGCTAATGAGTTCTAAGTAACATACATTCATACCACTGCAAATGAGGAAATGAGGACAACCATAAGACAATCAAGCATTGAACTCTCTTCTGAATCCTGAGTAGTAAAGCCAAACTCCTTATTACATAAAAACATAGTCTTCCACAATGACACAATATGAGTGTTTTTCTCCAAAATTTCCAACCCTTGAGGCATTCCACCTATTGTCCTTTATAGGTTTTTCATTTAAATCTTATATTCATTCCTCCAACATGAGGGGAATTCGAATTTTCTTGACTTGACACTGACTCATACCTAAAACAAACTATTAATTACAAGAGACAGTTAACTAACAGTCCTAGAGTCCTAATACAATTAGGAGTAAAACTCCTTTTATGATAGTAACAACCTAAAATATGAATTAAATTTGATATTAATAGCTCCTCCTCCTTACATTCGACCTTTATGATGTCCATACCCCCCCAGCTAGCCTTCAATAGCTTCTCCTTTATCTACCCTGAAAACTAGGAAACTGTCCCCTGCTCTTTTCTGGCTGAAAAGTAGGGGTTGGGACAGAGCTTTTATCTCCTCATAAAAAAATTATTTTGAAAAATTGAAGGAGGCTTTTGTAGGAAACTTTGTACTAAACAAAATCCTCTCTTGTTTTTTTTCAATACCTTTCCTATTGCCTAGAAACTGTCTTTGAATATTAGGTGTAAAATGGAAAATTGTGATTTCTGAAAAACTACTCCTACAGCAGTTTCGTAGCGCGATTTGAGTCATCAACTTCTCCTAGATCATAATGAATTTGAAGAAGATGAAAGAAATTTTTGTATATAGGTATGTTAGGAAGATGAATCTCTTTCAGTTTTCCAAAATATGCTTTCAGTTGCTCAAGAGACTTCCTGGAAGTTGACTACTTAAAATAGTTTTTTTGCTGAAAAAGGTTGCTTTAGTGATTTCGTAGCGCAAAACTTTGTTCTTGCAAACATTCTTCATTTTGTGAATTTTTTCTTTACTTGGGATTTAAATCTTCTCAAATTCCCTCCTCATATTCTCCAGCAGCATCCTCTTTCAAAATTATCCCCTTCTTTCCTTTATAGATTGATCAAAAGGAGCAAAAATGCACCTATAGCAGTTTCATAGTGCGCTACGAAACTGTTGTGTATTGCATGTTACCTACAACAGTTTTTTCCAAAAACATTCCTCCTTAGGATTCCTCTCAGCTGTTTCCTTGTTCCAATATGTCACATATACTTGAGATTAACCATCCATAAAACAACTTCAAAAAGTAATGTCCTAGCTTCAATCAAAATTGTGTTAAGGTTTCATCACTTACTGCCCTATTCCTTTGTGCTGAGGCTGTCCTCCAGATTTGCTCAGTTGAATCTCCGGTCCTCAATTTTCCTTTTCATTACTCTGATATTGGTTCTAAGTCTGTCATTAATCCATATGATGTATCTTGCCTCTTTAATGGCAGGGATAGTCCAGGTGAAGTATTGGGCCTTTCTGCTCACTACTTGAGGTCTTGAATTTCCTTCATGTTCCCACAGGGCCTTCATTTTTTTGAAGTTGGCTATCTCAACTGCATGTTTCCTTGCCCCTTTATTAATTTTGGCAATCTCAATATTGGCAAGCTTCAATTTCTTCTTTCTTCCGACATTTCTCCTTTGAAATCCCTGTAAAGGAGACTTGGAAAAACTTGCCCTGTTTTAGTTTGAACACTGCCTCACTTGAGTTGAAATGGAGAACTACCTCGCTTGAGCCTTCAAAGAACTATGATGTATGCTGACCCTAAGCTTGCCAAGTGCTTCTTATGCATGAAAGGAACATGAAAATGACCAAGACCAATTCACCCTTACCTTTTCTTTTTGAAATTTGAAAAGAGTACGTACAAAGACCCCTAACAAATCTAATGATGAGAGTGAATTGTTGCATGTGATGGGTAAGGTTCATGGGCTAACAACTAATGATGAAACACTAACAACTAGACTCGATTTGACACGAATCCCTGATTTCGTAGTGCATCTAGTGAAAATTTTGGGTTTTGTGCTATGAAAACTCCTAACTACAAATCCCTGATTTCGTAGCACATATAGTGCATTTTCTGAGTTTTGTGCTATGAGAACTCCTAGGCCATTTCATAGCGCATGTCAATTTTGGAAAAACCTAACACATGACACTTTTGAAATAATGTGGAATCTATGATAGTAGAAATAAGGTTGTTGACATTTATTTAAAAATGGAAACAAGACTCCAAGTCTATGATTTAGACTCTAAAACAAAAAAAATAAAAAATAAAAATGACTAGACCATGTTTAACATAAAAACTTTGGAACCATGCGGGCTGTCCAAAATTTTAAAAACTTTTACAGTGATAACACAAGGAAAGGAAAGGAAAAGAAGGGGTCCAACAAGGGACAAAAACTAAAAGGTGAGAAGAAGAAGAAGGACCTTTATAAGGTCAAATGCTATGGATGTCACAAGTTTGGACACTATGTAAAAAATAGTCCATAGAGAAAGAAAATTGAGAAAAAAGGGAAAGAAGCAGACAACAACTTTAGCAATAGATGATATCTACAACAAGATGGATTGGGAATTCATACTTACCACTTACTTATTTAGCTCAACCTCACAGGTTGTTTGGTATATAGATAGTGGGGAATCATTTCACATGAAAGGTGTTAGGGAGTACTTCTCTAGCTATAAGGAGGAGAAAATTAGATTCCAGATCTAGATGTGGAACAAGTCCAAATGTAATCTAGTTGCAAAAGAGTTTGTTCTATTTTAGAGGGAGAATCACAAGCCAATTCCTATTCATGATGTGTTACATGTGTCAGGCTTGGGGATGAACCTAATTTCCATATCTATCCTTCAGGATAAAGGGTACAATGTACTCTTTAGAGGGGTGACAATGTTCATCATGCACAAATATTGGAAATCACCTATAGTGATTGGAGTTAGGAGAGATTGATTTTATAGGTTTCATATTGTTATCTGTTAGAGGAAACTTGGTTGCGGGAAAACCTCTAAGGTAACCTCGAACCTCTTTAAGGTTGAATGTTGGCCTTTCAACCTGGAGAGGGATCTCTCCCTAAAACCTCAATTATTGAAGGTAACTGTAGTAGAAGGCTTGGAATTGAGTCATATGGCTAGATTTATTGAAAAATGATAGAAAATTGTTTGGGATATGTGAAAATACTACCATTGTGCATGGAGTCTAAACCAATAAGGTTTTATACAAACACAGTTTCTATGAGAAAAACACAAAAGCAGGGTAGCAGTAATTCCTTTGACACTTAATTGATTTAGAGGAAGATGAAGGAAATTAATGTAAGGGTTAAGTGAAAAACAATTCTTAATTCCTAAGAAATAAAGAAACATGAGCATAAAATATGAATCCCAATCTCATACATTCAGTTTTTCAGACATGAGGAAATGTAAAACAAAGCAAAAGATAGACATGGAAATACAACACAAGAATTTATGTAAATGCTCATGAAGACTATTTTCATTAATGATATGCACAAAAATACACAAGGGATGATATATCTCAAATAAATTCCAACCCTTTATTCTTCTACAATATTTTCTTATATAGATAATACAATAATTGTAATATGTTTGTAGCTCAAAAAATAATTATAGTAATCCATAAATATAATAAATATACTAGGTACATGCATCTTGAAAATTTTTAAACATATCAAAACGTCATAATAACTTGCTGAAAATTATGCTGAAATTGAGCTTGAAAAAGTGTATCATCATCGTGTTCTCCTTATTGTAGATCAGCCTTGTCATCCTCCAAAAATAGGTTTTGTTTCGTTGTTGTCTTTCTGGTCATCCCTGCTACGATATGGTAATATCGTCATTGCTAGTCCTGTAGTTTCTTGAAAAAATGGTTTCGCTAATAAGCCGACTATCAAATCCTTTTCCAAACTATTTATTTTTCATAATGCACTAACAATGGAAACGCTAGCTCTTTCTTTGTAAAATACGCTAACGTGGAATGTGTCAGCGTGTTGTAAAAAATTGAAATTTAAAATTTTATTTTTGGCGTTGATATTCTCTCTATCAACCAATACCTGAAAACGCTGACACTCCCATTGTCAACGTATTCCTATTAATCACCTTTTTCTGAAGCCGATAAATGATGATAACCCCATTATCGACATTCTCCTGTTTATTAAAAATTGTTTCACTGACACAGAAATTGTCAGCGTTTATAAAAAAAATTTCAAACTAAAACTAAAATGTGATAACACATATTAACACTCCTGAGGCACTTTTTAGCAGCAATAATCCGAGGGATCAAAGGGAGTATGGCGTAGGAGGATGGGCCATGTATATGATGTGGGAATTAGATTGCTTCATGAGATAGTGACATGTGCTCTGGAGGTGAGCATATAGAATGACGATGTTTGCAAGGGATGTGTGATGGGGAATTTTGTGAAAGAAACATTTCCAAGGAGTGACACTAGATTAAAGGGTGTTCTTGAATTTGTGCATTCAGATATATGTGGATTGATTATGACAAAGTCTCTCAGGGGATACTAATGCTTCACTACTTTTATTGCTAATTTATCTAGGAAAACCTATATATGCTCCCTAAATATCAAGGATGAGGTCTTTAATTGCTTTCAGGAGTTTAAATCTCTAGTGGAGAATGCGATAGGTAGGAAGATCAAGATTCCTCAGTCAGACACTAGAGGTGAGTACACAAGAAAGGAGTTCCTGGAATTTTGTACCAGGGTAGGAATCAAGAGAGAGTGGATGGTTCCTTACAACCCACAGTAGAATGTTGTTGCTAGGAGGAAGAATTATCCTATATCGGAGGCACTAAGAGATATGGTGTATGACCATGGTATGCCACGTTACTTAAGGGAAGAGGCATGCAGTACAAAAGTATACATTAATAATAGGGTTCCACATAGAGAATTGAGCAAAATAACACTAGAGTAGGAATTCATAGGGAAGAGTTCAAATGTCAATCATTTCAGGATATTTAGTAGCCTAACATATTGTGACATTCTAGGAGAGACACGTTCCAAGTTAGATTGAGTGGTGGTACTTTGTGGGGTATAGTGAGACCTCTAAGGCATATCAAATATTCATTCTAGGGTCTTGGAGGATTATAGTTAAGAGTGATGTCAAGTTCCTAGAGGATAAGGCATACAGGAAGTTCAAATATTTGATAACAATTGATGATCAAAATGAGTAGCTAGCAGTAGCTCCTAGAGTTTAGTAATAGGACCAGGGGAAACATAGTGCAAGTACAGTGACCAGCCTGAGCATAGGCTGAAGTGAAGGTGTTCCTGATAATTCACAAAGTATGGAGTAGCAGATGCAACATATTAAGGTGATCCATCAGAAGGACATAAGGGTCGATATTCAATCATCTACAATTGGCAAAAGAAACTTTAAGTTTCAATAGACACTCAGGGATGCTCATGAGTGTGTGGGAATTCTTAGGATGGGAAGTAGGTAGAAAATACAACTAGAGAGGTAGATTGGCTACATGGTGTTAGACAATTAGTTAGTTGATATTGAACCCTCCGACTCATAGAAGGCTACACAATAACAGGTGTGGAAAGATGCTAAGGTTGAGGAGTATACCTCAATAATGTAGAATGATGTATGGGATATTGTGCGTAGACCAATAGGTAGAGCGATTGTTGGATCATACTATATCTATAAGATCAAACAACGTGTAGATGGAAACATCGAGAAATACAAGGTGAGGTTTGTGATCAAGCGGTTCTCTAAGAAGGAGGGAATAGACTACTAGGAGATGTTTTCTCTCATGGCCACATAGAATTTTATACAATTCGTGATCTCATTAGCAACATATATGGGATGGAAGATCCATCAGATGGATGTGAAGAAAACATTCCTCAATGGTGAGTTAGAAGAGGAGCTATACATAGAGAAATCATGGGGCTTTGTAGCTCACAACAAAGAGACCCACATGTGTAGGTTGAAGAGAGATTTGTATGAGATAAAAAAATACAGAATCCCTCACTTCAAATTCCATTTTACTATGACAGCAATCTACTTTTTGTCTGATCGTTTTTTTTCTATAACCATGTTGTCCTTTGATAGCATGAGAACTTCTTGTTTGTATTATTACAACAAAACACAACACCTCATGTAAAGCCTCACTAGGTGACCTAAACAATGTGTAATACATGAGAGTATTACCACTTTCACCTTAGCAACTACTCTGCTCTCTTAGTGAAGCACACAACCCAACATAAGGGAGATTTCCTTGGGAGGGCTTACGGATGAAGGTGGGATGAAGTAACTAAAGGATTTTAACCTACGTTTCCCCTAAGAATCCTATGATGACAATCATGAACAATGGTTCTACATAACTTAATATAAGATTAAGACACAAGTCATGAAATAAAAACAAAGTGATAACACCTATCACTTGCACTTATCATTTGAAATGGTTAGCCTAGTTTTACACAGTATTTTGTCACACCTCCTCCACTTCCCTGTGTCATACACCGAATTACCTGAAACTTGGCAATCATGCAGTGTATCCATCCTAATATGTAGCTCAAATCCTCCCTGAAACACTAATGGAAGCATGCCTTGAGCCTTCCACGAAAAATTAAGCTCTAAAACCCTAATTTTAGGATTCGTGCGAACCTAATATTGGCAACTAGTGTTGATCGCTAGCTGAACTATATTCTCGCACTGCGAGTGCACTTTTTTCTTGGATACTAGCGTTGATCCATAAAAGGAAAATTTTACCTAAGAGGACAAGAATCTTCGTGATCTAGAGGCTTCCATAAGGACGAGCTGGAGGTTATTCGATGTGGATGTGGTCGAATTCTCCCAGTATTTTCCTTTGATCTTATCCCTATGAGCTACGTTCTTGAGATGAGGGCCTTCCCCTATGTTTGGAGAGATCCTAACTCCCTCTTCTACTATATATTCATCCTCTCCCATTCCCAAGTGGTTGCTCTTTGATTGTTTGCACCCTTATGCTGAGATAGTGCCTGCATGTTACTCATTTGGCTTGGAGAAGGAGTGCTTGGAGAGCTTGAGCTTGGACTTGGACATTCACTCAAGGAGAGCTTATTGACATCAAGGCTTGGTTGTATGCTTCCTCCTTTATTTTATTAATATATACAACTTCTTAGTCACTTTCCATAAATGTTTGTGTTAATGCATCATTTATATTAATGCTCCTTGATATGTTAAGTGGGTTACTTTCAATTATGCTAGTTGTACTTGTATGCTTCGTTGTGTCTTTGATCACTTGTGCAACAAATGTTGTGATCAGTAGAGATGAGCTTGAGGTGGAAGCAATTCGAGGTCTTCAACAAAGGAGTACGTTATAGCATCAAAACGAGGTAGGCCATCTTCCTCTTCTCTCATTTCGATTGTAATTTAGGAAAGTTTCTGGTGGATTGTCCTGTAGGTTGCTAGTCCCACTCATTGGGCTAGAGGGATCGTCTCTATCCTCAGAGAGGTTTTACCTAGGCAACAAAATTGTGACTTTGTTGGGAAAGCTATAACCCTTTCCATCCATTCCTTTGATTAGATTCTCTGATGAGTTTAACCAACCATCAATTTCTTGGCTTGTGTGTATCACTATAGCTATTTGCAATCACTAGTTATTTCCTTAGAATGTTTAGTTTGCTCTGATCTTGAAGATTTTTTATTTTTCCTTATTTTTCTCACCCAACGTGTTTTCCGCTCTGACAGAAGCATTTTCAGCACTAATTTTTCAATTACATTCACATTGATCTTCCTTTCATCACCCTTTTTCCTTTAACAGGCGCGCTGATCCTAGAGGATAGAAGAAAATTAGGGTTTCTTCTTATTTTCAACGTTGTTTGACCTCTGTCAGTGATTTCCCAATGTAACTGCAATGTGTTTGTCTTGATTACTATCCTTATGTGATTGCAATTGTCTCTTGGCTTTGTTGATGTGTTTTTGAAGCCTATTTTCTTTCTATTGTTTCTAGGGTTGTTAGGTCACCCTTCACTCATTGCTTGGTTCGTCTCTCTAATATCTAGAGGTCTAGGCTAGAGACGAGTTCTGAAGTATTTAAACATAGCAGTTGTTGTTAACTGCCTGCATTGTATCCCAAGGTGAAATATCATCCTAGTATGGAAGTATATCGAAGGTTCTCCAGTACTTTCAGGTATATAGGAGGCACTTCAGTATGGTAAGTATATAGGGACGCTCTCATCGAATGGTTATGCATTAGACAATGCTAACACAGACTTGTGCTCATCGTACTGTCGAGTATATATTCGGAGACCCCACTAGGTTGCTATCCTTTAGCCACAGGTAACCTAGTTAACCACCTTGTAAACATGATACATCGAACACAGCGTTCGGGGAGATTGGTTGCCGTACGTCAAGTACTTGGTTTTGGCTAAGGTGTATATAACGGTTCATGGATACTTGGTAAACCCTCTTGCTTAGCATTACCCATTTTGATTTATTTTTTGCTTCGTGTCATAAAATTAACTGCCAATGATAACATCTCAAACCCATGCAGTTTCTTCTTGGCCTCACATTGAGTAATTCCTTGTTAATTTTAATTTTAATTAGCCCTTAATGAATCATCTCTTTTCCTTCTGATCTTCAAAGAAAGTCACCGTGGCTCAACCACTAAGTTCACCTCACAGTTCCCCTTCGTTTTCTGATACTGAAGGGTCTTCACAAGGAGTTCATCTAGAACTTTTGTAGTCATTTGAAGCTCAAGGCTTTGAACTTGGAATTGTCCTAAGCATTCAACCCCTTTCTTCTCATCCTCCACCTCGAGATTCATGATCATCTCAGGAGTCTAATCCAAAAACCCCTGAGAGTCCACAAAGGTTTGTTCTATACCCTTTGAATGTGTTATTTGATCCATTTGTAATATCTCCTCAACATCTTTATATTTCATACGATCGACATGGCATTCCTATGGAGTTATCTCCTCATACATCTCGGATTCCTCCTCACCAGTTGTTTCCACCTATGGATTCAGAAGGTGAAATACCAACCTCTCCTCGAGGTCCTCCAAAAGTCTCCGCTACTCACAATCCTAATGTCAATAATGAGTATGAATATGACTTTCCTCTGGAAGGATTTCCTTTTACAGGAAGAGTTCCATCTCAACCACCTCCTGAAAAAAATGGGCCTATGCTTCCACATGGTTATACAACCTTGCCTCAATTAGTTTCAGGAACTCCCAATGCTTCTTCTTTATACCAAAATCCTATTTGGTCGTCAAATGCTATGCCTACTTTTGGTCCATTTATTCCTAATGTGACCTATTGTTATAAAACCATTTACCACTCTTGGTAGATCTGATAATTTGGTTATGGCCTAGGGAAATCCTTCCTTTCCAAACTTGGTCCCAAAATCTAAAAAACAATATTTTATTTCCTATACGCTACTTTGCCTTGTGTTAAAAGCGTGTACACATGGGTTAGTATATACCCAACCCACATATATGTGTTAAAACACTTAAAAATAATAAATCTCCTTAATTTCGGGTGGAGTTTACCGGTTTTACCTATTACTCACCTACTGTAGCCCGTGGTCCAACTATTTCCCAATTGAAAAAAATAATTTGGAGAAGTATAATATAAACCTCCATGGGAAGGCCTAAAGGGAGAAGAGATGAGATATTGATCTTATAGTTGATTGATCCCTGATCGAATTTGACAAAATCTTTGTGCCTCCTACACTCCCCAAGCTTTAGGAAACTCTTGTTTCCTCTTTTGAGATATCCTTCATCCCTCTTGTGATATCCTTGTGTATGATGATGGAGGAAGATTGCTAAGGCTGGGACAGGACGGATCTGGAGGACAGTTCTGCTTGGAGTTGGAGGAAGACTCAAGTTGTAGTTTTCCACCTTTCTTGTAGCTTACATCACTAAATAAATCCTATTATGTTCCTGATATTTATCGTGTTTATGCATTGATCCATGTTGTTATTTGTTTATAAATCTTGTATTAATGCATAATTTTTCATTTTCATATATGATCTAATGTATCTATCATGAATATGCCTTATGTTACTACTATTGTATATGGTTTGCTTGGATAATTTATAGGTTTCAAAGGCATCGGAGGAAGTAGAGGGTTTGAACCCTGTGGGATCTACCCAAACGTAGGACCTCCGGGTAAGGTCACTTCTTCCCAGTTCAGTAGAATAAGCATTTAGATTGTTTGTCTGAGCATTTCTTGTTGCTATTTTACCTCCACTCTGTTTGGGTTTTCAACCCAAGACCCTAGGGTGTTCCCACCTGCAACAAAATTGGTGACTCCACCGGGGAAAACATTTTTGTTTATCCTAGTTTAGGTTGTTTGTTCTCAATCAGGGTTGGTTTTCTTGATTTCTTGCTTTTACAGTGTTATTTGACTTATTAGCTTCCCAAGCATCAAGTCTGATCTTCTGGATTAGGCCTTGATTTTTGTTTTTCTTAATCAAGTCTTTTATATGATTTTTTCTTAGAGTACAGTCACATATACACATTAGTTTCCTCAAGTAGACTTGCATATATGTGAGTTTCCTGTGTTTGAAATGCGTGTGCATGCCTTTGTGTCTTTACACAGCCACGTATAAATAATTTTTGGTTGTTTTTTCAAAATATTTGCTCAGTTAGGTCTATTTCCTGGTGACTTCTACTATTTGTTGGTCATCCACTGCCTGTAGAACTTTGTTCTATTGCAAGTTTTCATTTTCAAATCTCCTTCTCAGTGAAAAGCCTAGTTGGCCTAGGATTTATCTTTGAGGAAGTTTTTGGTTTGTGTCTTGGGTTCAAAGCTTCCGTCTGAAGTTCTTGGATGTTCTGGTTTTCTAGAACAAGAAGTTGATTTTGATTTCGTTTATAACCCAGATTTCAAATTGTGTTGATTTGCTTTCCCTTTGGTTTGGCCTTGTTGCTTTTCATGCTTTTTTAGTGTCTCTTTGGAAATCTTGAGAGTTTTTGTTTCTTGAAATTTTGTCAGTTTGCTGAAGTCTTTTGCTACTGTTCAGATCAGTTTGTGCGAGTTTGTAGTCCTTCTTGTTTCAAGTTTCATTTATTAATTAGTTTTATAACTTGCAAGGTATAAGGACTCCTTGTGCTTGTTTCTTGATCTTTGGAATTTAGTAGTTCTTTTTGTGACCCCAAAAGTTTCTCTAGTTTCCTTAAATGAAAAAGACAAAAACATAGATTTGCCTTTCTTTTTGTTTCCAAGCTTTTGGCTTTTTGGTTCTTTTGGCCTTGTTTTTGAGAAATTGTGATCTCTTTTTCAATTTGTTTTGCTTGGTTTTGAGCGAAATTTGTTTTTAAAATTTTTTCCCTCTTCATTGTCAAGTTGGCTTATTGACCTTATAAAGAAACAATTTCACTTATATTCTGAGTATTCATAAGATATTTCGTCGTCATTTAAATTTTCATTAGGATAGTTTCCATAATAGGCATTCTTAGTCTTTTTAGATTTTGAGCGTGTGTGGAGTGTTTATGAAAAGAAAAGAAAAGTATTTTTCTTATATAAGTTTTTCGTAGAACCAAGTAGAAATCCCTCTTCATCAAAAGAAAATAGCTACATGCATATAGTTGGTCTTCTATTGGTTTCCTTTGTGTCAAAAACATCATCAGTTTCACTCTCGCTATACCCTTGACTTAAAGAATAGCCCTCTAAAATCAAGCGATCTAATAAAAAGAACTAGAACTTTTTTATTTTGTCATTAACAAACACCAGCAAGTTTAAGCTCTTTAGGGCCTTGGAATAGGTGAGTGGAAAGTTAACTCTCCAATGCCGCTCAAATTATCAAACATATAAGTTGAATAACAAGCGAAATCCAATATCATTAGAAAGAACGGGAAATTGGGAGTTAATCACAAGAGAGAGTGAAGACAGGGAAGAGACATACCCCCTCTCCTACTTGTTGGATCCCGCCTCACGACTGTTCCACCTAGACTTTGATATGAATTGGTGCCCATAGTTTCCTTTCCTAGGGATCACATAGGTGGTTGCGGAGGGGAATCCTGTGGCACCTGAGGCAGACGTTGCATCACATTCATCAGTACTTATGGAGGGTACCCTTCCGAAGCTTGGGTGCTTGCACTGACAAAGGCTGTTGTCTGGAGGTCAGCGTAACTATTTTTGATACCTTTGCTAGTAGGACTGGGGCGTCATTACCTCAGACTATTTTCGGAAGGCCCTTGATTTTCACTTTCTTTTATTTTGGTGTTCGGTCCTCATCATCCAGAGTGGAAATACTTGGAAGTAGTTTGATTGACTATATATTTAGGAATTTTTAGAGAGTGCTCTTTTCTCCTAGTTGGCCTAGCTTTACAATTTCTTTTGAGTCTTTAAATTGGATTTCTTAAAAATAATTAAAGTGGTTGATCGACCATTTCATTGGTCTAGGAGGCTTCGTGGGCTTTCACCTACGAGTTCTGAGCCTTCTCCTCGAAGGCGTAGGAGAAATTATGCCAATGATTTTCAATCATTGGTAGCAGATGCATTGAAAGTTGATCCTCTGATTGGAATTATTGATTTACAAGATAAATCTGATACAAGTACGGAGTTGGAGAGGGACACTCCAATTCTTTCTAGAGTCCTCTTCCAGTCAAAAGATGTTATTGAGGTTGAAGATCTTCAAGAGTCCCTTTTGAATCCTAATTCTCCTCTTCCTCCCGATCACCTGGACGTTTTATTGTATGTTGAGTCTCTGACCAACAGGCCTTCGAGCCCAGGTTTATTTCGATCTTTTCCTTTGATGACCACTGTTGGAAGCATGGTGTCCACCATGAGTGTTACTAGTATGCAAACTCTTGTATCCATACAAGGAGGAGGAACGATTTCCATACCTTTTGTTACTCCTAACATTTCTATATTTGGCTCTACCTCCATTCCATATTCAAGTTGGAGCACCCAAGCTTTTACCTCTAGCAATGATTTTTTCCCGTATGGAATTCTGACCAGTGTAATTCCTTCGGTTTTGTTAAGTATTCCGTCAGCTGCCTCCACATCCATGACTTCCATGGAAATTGGGTCAGCTTCTTTTTAGGGTTTCCCATTTGGGGATGGTCATATACCACATTCCAACCCATCTTTAGGATTAGTACATTTTCCCTCTATGGGTTAAAGTTATAATCCTTTTCAAGGTTGGACTAACCCTACAGTTAGTGGATTTGGAGCTGGGAATCAATCTTGTTTCGAACAACAGGGGAATACGCCATATTCTTCTGTCAGTTATTTCCAGAACTTTTCTCCCTATGCCCATGCATGGAACCCTTACCAAGGGCTCTCTTCTCCTTTTAATACCTCTCCAGGGGGCAATTTTACTGGCTATGGAAATTTTTTGGCATGAGTTGGTCAAACTCTAGTTTTTTCTAGACCACAAGGAGTTCCTTATGGTTCAGGTGGGTCTACAAATTAATTTAGGAACCTTGGTGCCTTCACAAATCAAGGGCATTCTTTTCAGAATGTTGGGAATTCCGCCCACACCGGGTGGAATCCTTAGGGTCCTCCGCGACTCCCTTTTTTGGAAACATTAAACTTGCCATATCTTTCTAAATTGACTAATGATCTGATTATATATAAGCTGGTTTGGCCTCTAGTCCCAACCAAACTTCCCTCAGATATACCTAAATTTGAAGAGAAGACTGGTGAAGATCCAGGTGACCATGTAACCACTTTCCACTTATGGTGTTTGTCAAACTCCTTGATAGATGATTCAATCAAGTTATTCCAATGTACCCTAATTGGAAATGAAACTAAGTGGTACATTGAACTTTCTGGGGCACCTTCGCTTCTTTCGACAATCTGGTTACAATATTTTTGAACCATTTTCAGTTGCTTGTCCGCTATGATGCTGGAACTAAGCTATTGGCTAATCTTCACCAGGATCAAGAAACCCACATTTCAGATCACATCCAAGAATGGAGGAGAAGGAAGAGGCTCATTAAATCCGATATTCCATAAGAATTCCTTCTTGAATGGTTTCTTAAATCTTTACAACCTGATATCTCTAAGGATGAGTTGCTCTCTGGTGTGTTCACTGAAGAACAAACTATTTTTAGGGCCCAACAGTTAGAACTAATATATTCTCAATCTGGGTTCTTCAAAAAATTCTTCCTGATTCTCTTAGGTCCAAGGTTTATATAGCCAATCCAAAGCCAAGCCCCCATGCCGAAGGGCTAGTCGGATCGATTGAAGCTAACACGGCTAACCTGCTAAATCAATTGCAACAATTGTCTTTACAAACCGCTTCTTCTATGCAGGCATCACCATCAATGCCTATGCCTTCTCAACCTACGTGTATAAATGTCATCCAAACTTATAACCCCAAACGAAACCAACAATTTGATGGGAAGAAGAAAGGACGAGATAATAGAAAGAACCAGGATGGGAAGGGTAACGCAAACAAACCCGACAATGATGTTGGAGGGCATAGGAAAGAATCTAAGAAAAAAAGTAAAATTTCCATGAAAGTTGTGCAATGGAGATCATTTGACTCATATTTTCCCTAATATCCAAGATTATCAACACTTATTAGTTCAGCAAGGATCTTCTAGATCCCAGGTTGTCCTGACAAACCCTTTTCCCCAAGGGTAGCAGTTACTTGTTGGTGTAAACGCTAGTATTGGTATTCCCGCAGGGGGCAACTAAGAAGGGGATAATAAATAAAATGTTTACATGATGAGTTCACATATCAACGTTGCTATGTGATCACGTGATTATGGTGAATCAAAGTCATCTAAGGCTAAGTTTGCTTTCAATGCTTCAAAGCCACTCCATATTGAGAGGCCCTTTGTAGGGTCTATACATCGGATGCCGAAAGGCTCCGCAAAATGCTTGACCATTAACCATAATGCTAGGGTAGCCCAGAACTACTCGATTGTAGAAGATCTGACACAGAGTCCTTGTGCTATGTCGGTGTTAGAGGTACTTTAGTCGTGCCCCACACAAAGGAGTGCATTACTCACTACGATCGAAGTATTTGATCCAAAAGATTCTCTTGTGCTTACATTCGATATGTCAAACACCAAGAAAAGACTCCCACATCATATGGATTTCCAGATAAAGTATACATATTGAAAGACCAATATCTTTCGAACTATAATCGATGAGGGAGCTTCCACATGTGTAATGTCCATGTCATGTTGGAAGGCTATTAGATCGCCTCAAGTTGTTCCTTCACCAAATTTGTTGCCAACATTTGATGGTCATTCTCATAGGCCACACGAGATTTTTCCAGCATTTCCCATTTGTGTTGGGGGAAAGCTAGTAAATATTGAAGTAGAAATAGTTGATGCGAATATGGATTACAATCTCCTTTTAGGTAGGATTTGGATTTATGAGATGGATGCCATTGTGTCATCATTATTTCACATCCTTTGTTTTCCTCATGAAGGGAGAATTGTAAAGGTTGATCAAATGGATTATTCTCTGGGTGATTCCCACACATCTTCTGAGTCTATTGTTCCATTAGTGGACAATCCCAAGCAACCTATAGAGAATTTAGGAGTTGGAATGTACTCTTCCTTAATGGGTACTTTTGATCTTCCTGCTCCTATAGCTAGAATTAATGCTATTTCATCCTCCAAGGGACCTTCTAGAAGAGAGTTCTTTAGAACTCATTATTTTTTGGACCCTTGGCCCTTACCCTCATCTACCACCACATTAGATGAAGGGCAGGTAGGTGAAATAGCATGTCCTATTTCTGCAATAGAAATCATTTATCAATCTATTGTTAACTCTGTAGACTCTGATCCTACTCCATTTTCACCAGAGGAGATGGATGGAGATGTGGCTCTGGCTTGGACTCTTGATTTAACTTCTACTCATGATTGCTTATATATTGTATTGCCATCTAAAGAGGTGATTCTAGAAGAAATGATGGGTGTTGAAAGACCATGGAATGATTTGCATCATCGTTCGTATTTCCTCCCTCATTTGCAGGAAGTAGAGTCAAGTTTGTCTAGTCATTCTACTAGTGATGTTCATGCAGTTTTAAACCCTTTGGCTCCAGCATAGTTTTCTACTGAAGGTAACATGTCTATTATCTCACAAAATATACCGGTGAACATCTCTAGGAATCCCAACATTATTGAAAATGTCTTCATTGGAGCTCACAGTTCCCCTGGAGAAATTAAAACTTATACCAATCTCTTTAAGGAGTTTCTTGATGTATTCACTTGGTCTTATGAGGAAATGCCTGGAATAGATCCATCTATAGTCCAGCGTGAGATAAAGACATACAAAAATACCAAACCTATTCGTCGAAAACTTCGACCAGTTAACCCTAGAAAAGCAGTAGCTATCAAATTTGAAGTCAATAAGCTGCTTAAGGCGGGTTTCATATACCTCGTTCCTTTAACTAAGTGGGTCTCTAATTCCGTCCCCATAGACAAAAAGCAAGGAAAAATTCACGTATTCATTGACCTTAGGGACCTATATAAGGCTTGTCCTAAGGACAATTACCCCACGCCCTTTATTGATCATATTATTGATGAATGTGCAGGTAATGAGATTTTTTCGTTTATGGACAAATTCTTTGGTTATAATCAAATTACTATCCGTCCAAAAGATCAGCACAAGACAACTTTTATTTGTCCCTGGGTCACATTTGCGTACAAAAAGATGTCTTTTGGCCTAAAAAGTGCTAGAGCTACTTTTCAGTGGGCCATGTCATATTCTTTTCACAACATCAAGCACATTATCGAAGCATATCTAGTTGATTTAGCTACTCGTTCTCGAAAGAGAATTGAACATCCTAAACATCTTCGATTGATTTTTGAGTGATGTCATTTTTATAAAATTTGGTTGAATTCGAATAAGTGTGTTTTCACAGTCACATCCGGTCAGTTTTTGGGATTCATCGTGTCAACAAAGGGGATTCGAGTAGATCCCTTCAAGGATGAGGGAATACTTCAGTTGCCTCGCTCATCTTCTATACATCAACATTAGAGTCTCCAAGGAAAAGGAAATTTCTTGATGATATTTATAGCCAATTATGCCGAGATCACAAA